>CM073578.1:19692260-19909760 GCA_037074715.1 Magnolia kwangsiensis
AGACATGATTGAAACTAAATCTCTTAAACAAAACATGAAAAATAAACTGGAGAAGAAGAAAAACTCTTTGGCAGCTGCTCCACCCTTGTGTTATAATTCTTGAGACCTTTCCAAACCTAGAAGTTTCTTTGGAGCATCCTAGGGAGTCCTATTTATATTTGTGGAACTCCAACTTTCGTACTGAGTTAGAAAAATCTAGAAGCCACCTCAAATTTACGCACTTCGAGCAGTTTTTTAAAATAGACTTCACTTTACGCAGTTTTCGAAATAGATTTCACTATGCATAACTTTTCAAAATAGACTCAGAGTTTCAGAATATGCTTTTTCAGGATAATTTCAAGAATATGTTTATTTTTAGGATAATTTCTGGATTCCTTTTCTTCACTTCAAATATTTGATTCTCTTCATTCCTCACTTGGTTTTCTTGGATCTTTGGCATGTGAATTCTTCATTAATGACTTTCAAATCTCCAAATCTTTATTTAGTAATCTTTTGATCATAAATCTTCCTTTTGTCATCAATTTTACCTTAAGCTCTTGAAATCACCTCGTATATAAAAACATGAATAATTAAATTGATTAAGCACTATCTTGTTTATAAAACTAAGGTATAAATAGGGTGAAATCTGTAATATTTCATACTCAATAGGTTGCTCGACCCAACCCAAACCCTATCGATATATAATTGAGTGTGGATATTTTGTGTTGAAGGCACAAGAAATTCTAGTGCCGTCGGGTCTCATTAGTCCACATTATTTCTGATGATCCAATCTAATAAGATACACCAAAATTTTCTCTCACAAATAGATTGCATGCTACACAAGATGACTTTTAAAGGATTGGTTGTCCTATATTTTGCTTGTTTATTTAGGAAAAAATTAAGTTCTTTATGATAAATAATTACATATATAATTAATAAAATCAAAGGTACAAAAAATGAGATGTGTATTGAAATATCATAGACTTATGTAATAACGAAAATATTAACATGTATCCACCAGACCAACCCGACCAACCAGGTCGAGCCCACTTGGGTTGAGCTTGCGTCGAGAATTCCTAACTCGAGGTTGGGTTGGGTTGGGTTATGGTTGAGGTATAGGAACATTGGGTTGGGCTAGGGTTGTGCACTAACCCGACTCAACTCGCCCGAATTTCTGCCCTACCATGAGTAGGGCATTGACCCTCTCCAACCATACAAAGATTGCAGGTGAAGCATGGACCAAAGGTGCGAGTGTTGATTGCTCTATAGGAGATTATTTAGAATAAATGAGAAGGATAACATTACATTTAGATTTATTTTCCGCTGTACGCTTTGATAATGTAATAAGCTCCTATTTGAGAGGGCATTAGATAGTTAACTTAATTTTATACCTTAATGGAATAAGACGTCCAATTGATTTTATTCTTATGATTGTGTATCTTCATGAATGTGATCTAAATGAAAAAAAAAGGTACGATTTGAAGCATTCAATTACTAACACTTGATTTTCTCGGACACAAGCATAAGCTCTGGCCGTGAAAATTTGGGATGTTACACGCATAATCTGAATCCATATACCCAACTAAATTGACTCCTGTATTTTTAAAAGTTAAGACATAGTCTTTTGTACCTCGAATGTATCAAAGTAGTCATTTCACCACTTCCTAATATTGCTTTCTGGAGTTAGACATGTATCTGCTCAAAACACCAACCGCCAGTGAAATGTCCAGTCTTGTACAAACCATGACTTACATCAAACTATCAACTACATTCGAATAAGGCACACAAGACATGTCCTGCTTTTTCTTATCTGTTTTAGGACATTATTTTGAGGAAAGCTTAAAATGAGCCGTGTGGGGAATACTAACTGGCTTTGCCTTGTCCATCTGATACTTCACTAATATCTTTTCAAGGTAATCCTTCTGAGATAACCATAGCCTGCTTCTCTTTCTATTCTTGTGTATATGTAATGTCTTGAATTTCTGCTATTTTGGATTACCAAAAATTCTTAATTTTTTTTATATAACTAGCCTAGGTCGTCACTTACTGATTCTTATTGCTCGAGGTGAGCCTATATATAGGTGATACTAATAAAGAACCACATGAATTCGATTAATCAACCATAAGAAGCTAACAAATCCATCCAATCACTTAAACCTCAAGTTTAGCCTCGTGATTTGTTCATATAGGGCCCAAATCTAGCCAACCTATCACTGACTAATCGAGACAACCATAACTAAATAAAGACATACTTAAAGTTGAGACAAATATGAATTAGATCTTAATTAATAAACTAAATTAACCCAATTACTCAATTAGCCCAAGAACCAACGATCTAGAGTGATCATGATTGAATCACCATTTTTACTAATTGCGAATAGGCAGTACTATGAACATAGTTAATCAAAATCCTAATAATTACATATAAGAAATCTTGATACTTAATTCATTTCAAAAATGCCTTGATTATCTAAAAGAGCTCTAGATCGCTCGTTAGTGGGCCACTGGTTCCGAAGCTATAGAATAATGTCTGTCTCACTGGGTTTGACACCCATCACCGGTAATGAATTAAGGAAGTTCTTAGAACTACTCAACTTGGGCTAGAAGCCAAGTTCTTGAAACGTGCGAATCCCCCAGGCTGAAATCTGAAAACTTAAGTGAAATAGACATTCCGCTCTTTCGTGAAGTTGTGGCTTTCTAATCGTTAGATCACAACCAAAATCGAGGCATGAGTAAAGGATACTTCTCTGCTCATATCCATATTACTATGGCCTTGATCGATCACCGACGATAGTCCATCAAAAGTAGGGCCCTCTCGGTCGATTGAGGCATCTGGTGTCCACCCAATTTGGACCAATCACTCATCCTATGATGGGACACCTGCCCCATGGCGCGGATGAGCCAACGGGCCCTTGAAGAAGCCTCGTGGGCCAAAATTATACCCACTAGGGCATGCATGTTAGAAAAAGGGCTCCCATGGCCATTTAGACATAAAATCTAGACTATGTAAGGCCTAAAATTTCACTCTCTCACTCCCATTCGAATCTCTAATTGCAAGGGAGTAGGAAGAGGGGAGAAGAGAAGGCGGGAGCTCTTCATGGAGCTAGTTTGGGGGATTTTCCTTGCTGCCGCTACCCACGTCAGAGCCCATAACTCCACCTCATTGTAGGGAATGACCTGGCAATAATAGAAAGGTAATTCTCTAACCCCCTTAAAAAATATGAGCCTTGTGGGCTATTGCATACGCCCTTATGAGATAACCTATTTGATCCAAGGCGTCTATCCATTAATTGCTTGGTCGGTGTCCTAGGAGTAGCGTTATAGAATCGTCGTACCACCCCTAGGTGCGGACCATTACCTTTAGGTTGCAGATTATCGAACTTATGTCGCAAATAATGAATGTGTAGTGAAATTATAAATTACATGCTAAAAATGAGTAATCCTTAGATGTATTGTCCACCATGAATTGTAAAATTTTCTTAGAATATCTAATCATTCATGGTATGATAGAATAGGCTGGATTTATTGAAATTTCTACACATGCTTTCTATTTTCCCCTTACACATGCACTTAATTGCTTTATTCTTAGTAAATGACGTGATGATTTGGGATAATGCACCTGCATGTTCATTTAATTGCCCTTATTAACTAGAACATCCTAAATTACTGACACGTATGCATGTTGTTACTGAAATAGAAAAGTTTGTGGCATACTATTAAAATTTAGCCTATTAGTCAATTGGGTTGGTCGGTAAACCGAAAAAACTCACAAGGGCATCCCCATTGGATCGGTTGCCCTGGGCCAATCCGACCAATCCAGGCCGAAGATGGACAACCGACAGTAGTTGGACTATGTGGGATACTTGCACCCAGTGCCGGTTGTGCCATAGTTCTCCTGTGTCAGTCTAATTAGTCCACTAACTGGCCATCCATGTGTGTTCAACATGTATGTTCGCATCTGCTTGAATCTGGAGCACCCCCGTACCTTGGAGAGGCATACTGATAATCGTTAGTGAGAAGATCCCCAAGTCTCAGGAGTTGGGTATCATAGTATGGGATATTATGTTCGTGCTATCGGCCAATGCTGGAGTGACAAGCCTCCCCGTAATGACCAATGAACAACCAATAAGGCTATGAGCCTAGTACATCAAACCGTAATGATCTCGCGACCGTTCCACAATTGCATTTGGGTGACGATCCTTACATCATTTGTGGGCTCCCTCCACCCGTCAATGGGTGGCCTAACCCTGTGCGTCTGAACTATGTCATCCCGGTCCTAAGTGATCGGTTGGGCCAGTGTTAGCCTCGCATTGATTGGGGAATTGTTGTCTGGGTGGTAAATCCTAAAATGGATCAAGGATCGTAGGCACAAAGCCACTACGACCACCCTAGGCCTAATAATATGAATAAGGCCATTGATTAAATAGGGATGTTCTAGCTTCCCCAATCTTGCTGGATGATTGGGCTTAATTAATTCACTTGGCTAACACAAACATTCGTCATATTGCATTAGTTAGGTGTGTTGACTCGGCAGTTGAGGTTGCATGATGAGGGAGTGTTTGTCATTTTTGAATGTGAAGTTGGAGTCATTATGAGGGAGTGTTAAATGATGAGAGCATGCTTCATATCATAATAGCATGCACGTGCATTAACAGAAGTATCTAGGGACTGTATGTTTAAGTTGCTTTTCATTAATTGTGTATGTGGATTTGATAACATGTGTAACATAGAGTTAATGGAATCACTGAGTTGATCACTCACTCCCACTCTAGGACAGTGTTTTAAAACACCAAATGAACCTTATCATAGATGAAAGTACCCTAGGATGTGGCATCCATGGACTCAGATGAGGAGTCCATGTATATCTAGTTACTCAGTGGGTTGGTGTAAGACGCTCGTGGGTCGACGATGAGAACTTATATACCTTTGTAATTTTAGACCGTTTATTTTACTCAGTGGTAGTCCTGTACTTTAGACGGACATGTTTTACTGATAGTTGATTACTTGCATTAAATTTATGTTTATTCTAGGGTACGTCACACAGTCTATTTTAATTCTATGAACTACTCAAATGTCAAGTGAAACGAATTATAAAACCATACTTTCGCAAGGCATAAATGGCACCCGAGATAACAGGAGTCGAGTATTTAGTCGACCCCTGAAATCTGGGGCATTATAGTATATGAATGCCAAAAACCTTATTTGCAGTCCCCGGATCTTTTTCTCTAATGTCCTAGATAACTGAGTCTTCGATACATTAATTTCAGACATGTTATGACTGATGATCGACATGCCATCAACATATAATTCTAGGATGATGAATTGGCCATCACTCAGTGTCTTGAAATAAACACAATGATCATACTCACTCCCAATAAACTTCTGACTCAACATGAAAGAATTAAACTTTTGATACCATTACTTAGGTGATTATTTCAGGCCGTTCAACAATAATTTTAACATACAAATCTTGTTCTATGTCCCTTTAACTTCATAGCCTTCTGGTTGCTTCATGTAGATCTTCTCTTCCAATTTCCCATATAAGAATGCAGTCCTCACATCTATCTATTTCAGCTCGATAATGTATTGGGAAACTAGTGCCAACATGAATTTGATAGATACTTCCTCAACAACTGGTGCAAATATCTCACTGAAGTCGATGTCTTCCCTGTGAGTGTATCCCTTCGCTACCAACCTTGCCTTATATCTATCATGTTTCTTCTTGAAGATCTACTTGCATTTGATTGCTTTTCGGCCCATGGGAAGCTCCACCAGCTCTTACGTTTTATTCTTGTACAAGGAGTGCATCTAATCATCCATTGTTACTTTTTTACTTTTTTGCATAAGGTTCTTAAAAAGCCTTTTGAAGAGTAGATGGGTTCCCCTCATATGTAATGAGGGCATATATGATATTAGAGTCATCTCTGCATCTCGCCGGTAACCTACGATCCCACAACGAATTTCTTTTCATATGTGATTGCTCCACTTACTCCTGTACCTCAGTTTGTGTGTCTGTCTCAACCTGTGTATCACCTGTGTCGAGTTGAATGTCCACAATCAACCTTTCTGGTTCCTCTTGCTCATCCTGTTCATTCTTACAAAATAAGGACCCTTCGTCGAATCTAACATCCCTACTAATGATGATCTTTTGTGTGACTATGTTATACAGCTTGTATCCTTTCATATCATTACCATAGCCAACAAAGATGTACTTTTTGGTTCCTTGATATAGCTTATCGTTCTCAACTGATGGTACATGAGAGTAAGTTTTACAACCAAACACACACAATTCTGATTAGTCTACTTTATGATCACTCCATATTTCATCTGAATTTTTACAATTAATCACCATAAAAGGAGACCGATTCACTAAATAGTAAGCTGTGTTAACGACCTCAGTCCATAGGTCATTGCCCAACCTAACATTACTAATCAAGCATCGGGCCCTCTCTCAGAGAGTCCAATTCATCTGCTCAGCCATATCGTTTTGTTCGGGGGTGTAATGCATTATGTTGTGCCTTTCGATCCCTTTCTCTTTACAGAATTGATTAAATTCAGTTAAAGTAAAATTCGCAGTCATTGTCTGTCCTTAGAATTTTCACCTTTCACCTTGAGTGCTTTTCCACCATGGCCTTCTATTATTTAAAATTGGTAAAAATCTTGGATTTATTTTTCATGAAATAAACCCATAATTTTTTAAAGTAGTCGTCAATGAATGTGACAAACTATGATGACCCTCCATCGGAAACAACGGGCTACGACCCCCATACAACAGAATGCAAATAATCAAGCACACCCCTACATGCGTGTTTTTTGGATTTAAAAGATAACCTAAATTACTTACTGTTCACACCCTAAGTATAGGGTTGTGATGTAGTAATAATCTCGGTAAGATTGAGGTCGAATCCACAGGGAATGAACTTTGTACGTAATTTGAAAGTAACTCGAATTAGAACTAGGCGAAGATGTAATTTAAATCAAGGAATTTTAAGAGAATAATTCTGAATTATTTATCTAAAACTAGTAAAATTCAAAGGTGGAAAACTAGGGTGCCAAGGATCCACTTGTAGAAATCAGGAAGATTTATGCTTGATATAACCTTAAAGATCAAATCTGAACTTCCTTTGATCTAGTTTTTAAGAGACGAGAGGTATGAGGATTAGAATTGATTCCATCACAAAATCATGCCCATAAGACAAAGCAAATAACATAATTTAACCAATCTATGAATAATCTGAAAGATTTATGAACGTTAAGAAGGGTTCCATCATCTCACCATGCCTATGAGACGATGGTGAACAATAGGGCCTCGTAACTTCATAATCATAATAATGAAAGGACATGCTCAAAGCTATCACAGATCTATTGTAATTTAAGTCACAACAAACCATTAAAAACTAAAGGCATTCCTTATAATCAAACTAAAATCAACATCAGTTCATCTTAAACCTGAATCAGAAGGCATAAAGAAAAATCTCCCATCTCACTACATGCTTCACCTCTTACCCCTAGCTAAGAGGTTTAGCCTGACATAATCATGATTAGAGTAATCTCAAATAAACATAAATAAAGAGAAATTAAGAAAAAGAGAAGAAAAGAACTCCTGGAAGTTGGCCGTACTCCACTCTTTCTCTCTCCTTCTCTCTCTTCACGTTCCCAGATCTGATTGGATGCCCCACTCTCTCTCTCTCTCTCATGTGTCCTTTTATAGAGGCAGCACGGGTAGTGGTTGGGTCGGTTGGTGGAAAAAAAACTTCATGCGAAAGCTTTTACGCAGGAGTGCGCAAGAAGAGGTAAGAACGACTGGGTTTGGTTTGATTTTGGGAGGCAGTTCTTCCAAATCTCTCAAAACCGACTTCATGAACAGGGTTATGGCCACCTTTCACAGCATGTAGACGGTCCAGATCATGCATCCGACCACGATCAAGATCACAGAATGGCCCACGGAGGGCCGGACATGCGGACCCACGTCCCTACAAAAAACAGGGCACGCTGTGATGATTAGTGGGCCCCATGGTGATGTTTTCAGAAGAATCCACCCCTTCCATTGGATTCCCGGTGAAATTTCAGTCGAAAAGAAGTGATTTTGGTCAAATTTTGGTGCGGTCCACTATATAAAATCAACTCACTGTCCATCCTACATTTTCTGGCGATCCACGTGTGTACGGATGCAAGGGACCAAAAGTCTACCTTGGCGATCGTCACGTCCCCCCTCTGGACATAATGGACAATCCAGATTAGCGAAATATGAGATGGGTGGGCCCCACTGAGCGAAACCAGTGGACGCTCGTCCATCCACTGGCTTGCCTGCGAGAGAGAGAGACGGGTCAACCGTCTGTTGATCGGATCTGGCGTCCAGTGCGTGTCTAGTGCACGTGTACCCTATGTACACGTAGTGTACATGTGGGGTCCATCATGATGTTCTTAAGAAATCTGTTCCGTCCACCCATTCTGTCACCATATTTAAGGGGTTGAGACCAAAATTGAACCATATCCAGATATCAGGTGTGCCCTAGATTAGTATTTTAGGGGCTGATCTATGGGCCACTTCCACAAGGATCCAATGGCTGAAATTTGACGTGTACGGTTAATTTAAGGTCCTCAAGCCAGATATAAAGTTTCGAGCCGAACGGATGATGGGAACCCTGTGATCTTGCATTCTGGATGACTTTCAGGCATGTTTAAACCCAATCACTTGATTTTTTCAGATCTTTGGCGTGTAAATTCTTCGATCTTGATCTCCTGGGGTCCGTCCCTTGCATTGGTGACTTCTAAGTGTTAAATCCATGCTTTTAGTACCCCTTTTCAGTCTAGGCTCCTAAATTCACTTTGCAATACAAACACGATTAAAATAGGCCGTTAAATAGTATCATGTTCGTAAAATCAGGTAATAACTGGTCTAATATGTAATATTTGACCCTTAACACAATCCCCAACCAGCATTTTGCTAGTCTGGAGAAATAAGAAATACGGGACAATTCCTATAAAACTAAGTGATTTTTGAAGAACAATCCAATCAATAGAAATCTAATATTCATGAATGGTGGGCATTACTTTCTCTTAGGCTCATGCTCATAGTAAACTTCTTAGTCAAGTTCAAAGTATTAATCTATTGATTAGAAAAATTCCAAAACATTGAGTTCCATGGGTGTATAATGAAACGTAAACTCATCATAATCAAAGACTCAATTCTTTATTTTCATGATACCATTGATAATCACAAGAACATTCAGGATAACCATAACCTAAACCAAAACTTGCCTTACAGTTTCACTTTTCATTCTTCCAGTTTTTAATTTTTCCTTTGATGACTTTCACACTATATTAACCTTTTGAAGGTAAAGCCAAAGGAGGGGAATCGAACCCTCACCTATAGGGAGCAAACCCATGGTGAAGATCATTTATCCAACTCTTTTCGAAGACAACTGTTTTTTAGTTAGGTATTTTTTTTTCTTTAAGCATAATAGATAAAATTCCTCAGGTTGGCTCCTTCCATATGTACTGACTACTAGGTTAACAATTCAATATCGAACTAAAGCCTTAATGTATAAACTAGGTGTGACATGTGAAATCATGACTCAATCAATGTTTAAAACTTCTAATCATAGATTGATAATTCAACTTAACTGTGAAATCTAATAGATAACTGAATCCAAGAGCCATAAATTACTAACATTACGTATCTTATAATTCTAAATCAAAAATAGCCATCAAAATCACTTTGAATTCACAAGAATTTCCAGAAAAAAATTTAAAACTTTTCTACAGTTTTTGCTCAAGACCAAGAAAGTACTGATTAGGTAACCTAATATCCCATTCCTAACCTAAAATCTACATTGTCCTCAATGTAAAAGATATAAACGTGTAATGCACATGAGATGACGAAATTGAAGGAGAAGTGATGGAAAGATATATAATTCCTGATGATGGAGTCGTGTAGCTTTTTCCCAAAGAGATTTCAGTGAAGGTGGCTCGGCACAAGAATTAATGCAACAAAAGCAAACTATCCTAAAATATTGGAAAATAAACTATCCTAACGACATAAAGCCGACAAACCTAAAACGACAAATAGTAAACTACCCTAGTCCTATGAAAGCAATAAACCTATCTATACCTCTATTAGACTAGGAGATCAATCCTGGTAAACAGGATCATTCAGAGGCATGAACATGTCCTCTGAATCAAATTTCTCGACAAATGACTTTAATCGATGTCCATTTACTTTAAAATCATTGCCATTGTCTGGATTTCAAATCTCGACAGCCCCATGAGAATAAACATTGATAATGGTGAAAGGGCCGGTCCAACGCGATTGGAGCTTACCCAGAAAGAGATGTAATTGAGAATTATACAAAAAGACTTTCTGACTTGGCGTGAATAATTTTTACAGAATGTGTTGGCCATGAAATACCTTCATCCTGTCCTTATAAATTCTTGAGTTCTTGTATACATTGTTCCAGATTTCTTCAAGTTCATTCAACTGAAGTTTGTGCAGTGAACCGGCGTTGTCCAGATTGAAATTTAGATTTTTGATCTCCTAGTAGGCTCTATGTTTCAACTCCACAGGCAAGTGATAAGCCTTCCCATAGATAAGTTTAAAGGGAGATATTCCAATAGAGGTCTTAAATGCAGTATGGTAATCCTATAAGACATTATTCAATCGGATTGACCAATCCTTACGGTCAGGGTTAACCATTTTTTCTAGGATGTGTTTGATCTCCCTATTGAAAATCTAAGCTTGCCCACTTGTCTGTGGTTGGTATAGGGTGCTCACCTTATGAGAGATACCATATTTCTTCATTAAAATCTCGAATGGTCATTTATAAAAGTGTGAGCCCCCATCACTAATGATGGCTCGAGGCATTCTGAACCAGGAAAAGATGTTCTCTTTTATGAATTTAATGACCGTGCAATAGTCATTATTCCGACACGGAATCGCTTCGACCCATTTAGTGACAGTCTATGGCAAGCAAAATATATAGGTTTCCAAAGGATTGGGGGAATGGTCCCATAAAATCGATGCCCCAACAATCAAATGCCTCGATAATAAGAATGGGGTTAAATGGCATCATATTTCGATGAGACAATGCTCCCAATTTCTGACAATGCTCACAAGCTTTGCAAAACTCATGAGTATCCTTAAACATAGTGGGCCAGTAAAAGCCACACTGCAGAATCTTGGCCGTGGTCTTTTTAGCAGAAAAGTGCCCCCACAGGCCTGTGAGTAACAGAAGGAGATGACACTTTGATACTCATTGTCTGACACACATTTCCTTAAGATTTAGTCTAGGTAATATTTAAACAAATATGGATCGTCTCAGAAAAAGTTGTGCACCTTAGTGAAATTTTTTTTCTTATCTTACGCAGTCCAATGTGTCGGTATAAAACCTATGGTAAGATAATTAACAATATCAGCGAACTAAGGTGAATAAGAGACTGAAGAATTGTTCGTTAGGGAACATGTCATTAATATGTGCCGTCTTAAGGGAATGAGAGGGATTAAGGCAGGAAAAACGATCAGCCATTACGTTCTCTACTCCCTTTTTATCTTTAATTTCTAAATCGAATTCTTGGAGTAGAGGGATCCATCTTATCAGACGGGGCTTAGCATCATTCTTACCAAGAAGATACTTGAGCGGAGCATAATATGTGTAGATGATGATCTTGGATCCGATCAAGTAGGACCTAAATTTGTCGAAAGCGAACATTACGGGTAAGAGTTCCTTTTCCATAGTCGAGTAGTTCACTTGGGCCGGATTTAGAGTCTTACTTGCGTGATGAATAATGTAAGGCTTCTTTTCTTTTCTTTGGCCTAACACCACCTTAAAAATATAGTCAGACACGTTGCACATAAGTTCAAAAGGTGGGCTCCAGTCGGGTGGCCGTATGATCGGTGCACTGGTCAACATGCCTTTAAGCTTAGTGAAAGCTTCCTGATATTGTTCAGTCCACTCATATGGTGCATTCTTTTAAAGTAGATTACATAAAGGGTGAGAGATGAGACTAAAGTCATTTATAAATCGTCTGTAAAACCCGACGTGTCCTAAGAAGGATAGCATATCTCGTATGTTCTTGGGTGGAGGTAAGTTTGAAATAAGAACGATTTTAGCTGTATCAACCTCGATTCCTTTGGACGAGATGAAATGTCCAAGGACAATTCCCTTACAAACCATGAAATGACACTTCTCCCAATTAAGTACTAAGTTCTTTTCTTCACATCTTTTTAGCACATATTTAAGACTCTCTAAGAACTCGTTGAAAGATGGATTGAAGACGGAGAAATCCTTTATGAAGACCTCTAGATATTGCCCCACCATATCAGAAAAGATACTGATCATACATCACTAAAAAGTGGCAGAAGCATTGCATAGTTCGAATGACATTCTTCGGTAAGCAAAGGTACCATAGGGACATGTAAATGTAGTCTTTTCCTGATCTTTAGGGGTTATCTCTATCTGATTATAGCCCGAATACCTATCAAGGAAACAGTAATAGGAATGACCAGCTAACCTTTCTAGAATTTGATTAATGAAGGGCAAAGAAAAGTGGTCCTTCCTCATGATGGTATTCAACTTCTTATAGTCAATGCATATGCTCCAAATAGTAGTAACTTTAGTTGGCATGAGTTCATTATTGGCATTGGCTACGATGGTAATTTTGAACTTCTTGAGAACTACTTAAATTGGACTCACCCATTGACTATCGGATATAGGGTATATGATACCCACATCCAATAGTTTAAGAATCTCAGCTTTAACCACTTCATTCATGTTTGGATTTAATCTACGTTGTAGTTACCAAGAAGTTTGCGCATTATTCTCAAGATAAATGCGGTGAGTACAAATCGAATGGTCAATTCCCTTAAGGTCCACAATCATTCATACAAGGGCTCCCTTATGCTCAATGAGAGTAGATATGAGCATACTCTCATTTTCTTTCTCTAGATGGGCAGAGATCAGTACCGGATATGTCTCATCTTTAATTAAATAGACATATTTCAAATTAGAAGGTAAAAGTTTTAGATCAAGCTTCTGTGCCTTGAGGTTAGACGATAGAGGCATTTCTTTAGTTTGGGGCAATTCTTCAAATTGTGTCCTCCACCATTTAACTTCAAGTACTAGCGCAGTATCAAGCATGACAACCATCTCCTTAATCATGTCATCATTAAAATCATGGGAGTGGGCAAGATACGTCTCTAGAGAGTCAAAGGATAAGGTCAAAGGTGTCCTATCTTCCACGAAAGAGTCAATCATGTTAATGTCGTGGAAATCATCATCATCCTCTAATCATCTGCCTGTGTAGAAAAATATGTTTAACTCCAATGTCACATTCTCGAAAGACATACTCCTGACACCATTCTTGCAATTGATAATTACGTTTGAAGTGGCAAGGAATGGGCGACCAAGAATGACGGGAATCTAAGTGCTTATGTTATTGATGGGTTCGACATCTAGGATGATAAAATTTACAGGATAGTAGAATCTATCAACCTGGACCAAAACATCCTCAATTATCCCTCTCGGTACACGAATAGAGTGATTAACAAGTTGTAATGTGGTTAAGGTGGGTTTTGATTCACCCAATTCTAACTGCTTGTACACCGAGTAGGGAATCAGATTGACACTTGCTCCTAAGTCAAGAAGCGCGTGCTCAATTCGGTAGTTCCCGATTACACAAGATACGGTTGGGCTACTGGGATCTTTGAATTTCTATAGAATATTTTGCTTTAGGATGACACTCACTTTCTCAGTCAAGAAGATTTTCTTTTGAATATTTTACCGTCTTTTGGTCGTATAAAAGTCTCTCATGAATTTGGCATATGAAGATATTTGTTTCATGGCATCAAGTAGAGGAATGTTCATTTTCACTTGTTTTAACACCTCTAGAATATCCTGAGAGTTAGAGAGAGGTTTTAATGTAACAAATCGTTGGAAAAATGCAGCAACTGGCTTCCCTTGAGGTTCTGGGTCCAATTCTTGTGCAGTAGTGCTAGGTCTATCATCGTTATCCTCTTCCAGGTCCTTAGGCTTTTCAGCCCTTACCGGAATAGATTTGTCAATTATCTTCATACTCCTAAGAGTAGTGATAAATTTAGCTTGTTTCATCTGATTTGAAGAGCTTGGATTACTTATCTCATATTGCGGTTTTGGATTGGGGAGAGGTTGAGCAGGAAGGATCCCCTTTCCCCCAATTGTTAATTGGGACTCTATTCTTTGAATAAATGTCATAAGTGATCCCAAAGCCGCTTTGATGTCCTGGTTAAGTAGGTCTTGGTCTCAAATATGTTTTTGAACTGGATCCTTTTGAGGTTTCATTTGATTTGGAATTTGATTGAAGAAACCTTGAGGGGTAGCCGTTTGTCCATTCCTCCAACTGAAGTTTGGATGATTTTGCCAACTAGGATTGTATGTATTGGAGGTAGGTCCATTGAAAGGTCTTTGATAATTGTTCACGACATTGGATTCCTCATTCAGTAACCCTCAGAAGGCAGGTATTGTTGGACAATTTTTAGTTGCATGAATATTGCCATCACAAATACTGCAAACAATTTCATTAACCTTATCCTTTTTTAATTCTTTGGCCTTGAATTTCCTTATGAGATTAGTCACTTCAGAATTGCTATTATCATCCTCTTTCAGGAGATACATTCCACCCCTCTCCTTAGATTGAGTCGGCCTAGACATGGTGCTTGATTTTTGGTATGTGTCCTATGATTGTGCGTTTGCAGCAAGTCTATCCAAGTAGTCCCACACATCATCAACATTTTTATTCATGAATTCCCCATTACATATTTTCTCAACCAATTGGCGCATGGAAGATGTCAGTCCATCATAGAAAAAGTGGGTAATACGCTATGTTTCAAAACCATATTGTGGGCATGAACTGACAATATCCTTGAAACTTTCCCAACATTGGAAGAATGTTTCATCCTCCTTTTGGGCGAAGTTCATGATTGATTTTCTAAGGGTGTTCATTTTATGATGTAGAAAAAATTTCTTTATGAACTTCCTTTGCATATCATTCCATGTACCAATAGATCTAGGACGTAGTGAATGCAACCACGTCTTAGCTTTCTCTTTCAAAGAAAAGGGAAAGAGTTTCAGCATGACTGTGTCCTCATATATGTTTGGAAATTATAAAGTGACTATGATCTCATCAAACTCTTTCAGGTGTAAATATGAATTTTCTGACTTAAGCCCATGAAATTTAGGAAAGAGCTGGATCACCCCTGGCTTGATATCCATGTGTCCCGTATTTTCAGGAAAAATCATGCATAAGGGCGTGCTCACCCCCACTAGTTGTAAATAATCTCGGAAAGTATGAGGCGGGGGTGTTTGATGCACCTCATTCTCATCTTGGATGTCTTCTACCCTAGGTTGAGGTAGAAGAGGTTGGTTTGCAGCCATTACTTTAATTAACTCTGGGGTCTCACGTGGTGTCTAGTCCTACAATGGATAGTCAACCCCTCAACCAATCCTCCTTCAGTCAAGAGACATCGAGTGTTGTCACGAAACTACTTGGGCATGAAACAAGCGTAGCCCTCAATTCAGATTATAAACCTAAACCTAAAAGAAAGAAATGAAATAAAAATTTAGAAAGAAAGAGAGGGTTGGAAAGAAGTTACCAAATTGGAGTCCCTAAATTTAAAACCTGCAAAAAAAACCAAAATAAGTTAGTTTCTAGAAACAGAAATTTTAAAATTAGAAAGTTCCTAAAATAGAAAGTAAACTAGTTTCTAAAAAAAGAAAAAACTTCTAAAAATTGAAAATAAAAAGTTTCTAAACTAATTAAGAAATTTCTATACCTAAAATAGAAATTAAGAAAGTTTCTAAAAGAAAACCTAGAATTAGGAAGTTTTTAAAAATAAAATAAAGGAGAGATGAGTTAGTTTCTAAAATTAGAAAGAGTTTCTCAAAAAGGAAAATAACTAACCTAGATTATAAAAGTTAACGAGGAAAGTTCTAACCTTAAATTAGGAAGTTAGTTTCTAAAAATAAAAGAAGTCCTATAATATAAAACAAATCAGGAAAATTTCTAAAAATTATAAAACCAATCCTAATCTAGAAATAGAAAGGAAGAAAAATCAGGAAGAGATTACCAAATCAAAAAGCTTATATTAGGGTCCTACAAAACAGGAAGGTTAGGTTAGTTTCTAAAAAAAATCAAATAGAAAAATCTACACCTAAAACTAGAAAAACTCTAATCTTAACATAATTCTAAAACTAGTTAATCTTAGAAAAGCATAACCATTGATCCCTGGCAACGGCGCCAAAAACTTGTTCACACCCTAAGTATAGGGTTGTGATGTAGTAATAATCTCGTTAAGATCGAGGTCAAATCTACAGGGACTGAACCTTGTATGTAATCTGCAAGTAACTCGAACTGGAACTAGCTAAAAATATAATCTAAATCAAGGAATTTTAAGATAATAATTATGAACTATTTATCTAAAACTTGTAAAATTCAAAGGTGGGAAACTAGGGTGCTAATGATCCACTTGTAGAAATCAAGGAGATCTATGCTTGATATAACCTTAAAAATCAAATCTGAACTTCCTTTGATCTAGTTTTCAAGAGACGAGAGGTACGAGGATTAGAATTGATTCCATCACAAAACCATGCCCATGAGACAAAAAAAATAACAGAATTTAACCAATCCATGAACAATCTGAAAGAGTTATGAACGTTAGGAAGGGTTCCATCATCCAACCATGCCCATGAGACGATGGTGAACAACAGGGTCTCCTAACTTCATAATCATAATAATAAAAAGGACATGCTCAAAGCTATCACAGATCTATTGTAATTTAAGTTACAATAAACCATTAAAAACTAAAGACATTCCTTATAATCAAATTAGAATCAACATCAGTTCATCTTAAACCTGAATCAAAAGGCATAAAGGAAAATCTTCCATTTCACTACAAGTTTCACCTTTTAGCCCTAGCTAAGAGGTTTAGCCTGACATAATCATGATTAGACTAAATCTAAAATAAATATAAATAAAAAGAAATTAAGAAAAAGAGAAAAAAAGAACTCCTTAAAGCTGGCCGTACTCCACTCTTTCTCTCTCCTTCTCTCTTCATGTTCCCAGATTTGATTGGATGCCCCACTCTCTCTCTCTCACGTCTCCTTTTATAGAGGCAGTAGGGGCAGTGGCTAGGTTGGACAGTGGAGAAAAAACTTCAAGCGGAAGTTTTTATGCAGGCGTGCACAAGAAGAGGCAAGAATAACTGCGTTTGGTTTGATTTTGGGAGGCTGTTTTTCCAAATCTCTTGAAACTGACTTCATGAACAAGGTTATGGCCACCTGTCGCAGCATGTAGATGGTCTAGATCATGCATCCGGCCACGATCAAGATCATAGAATGGCCCACAGAGGGCCGGACGTGCGGACGCAATTCCCTATAAAAAATAGGGCACGCTGCGATGATCGGTGGGCCCCATGGTGATGTTTTAGGAAGAATCTACCCCGTGCATTAGATTCCTGACAAAATTTCAGTCGGAAAGGAGTGGTTTTAGTCGAGTTTTGGTGTGGTCCACTATATAAAATCAACTTGCCGTCCATCCTGCATTTTTTGGCAATCCTCGTGTGTACGGACGCAAATGACCAAAAGTCCACCTTGGCGATGGTCACGCCCCCCTTCTGGACATAATGGATGGTACAAATCACCGAAATGTGAGATGGGTGGGTCCCACTGAGTGAAACTGGCAGACGCTCGCCCGTCCACTTGCGTGCCTGCGAGAGAGAGACGGGTCAACCATTTGTTGATCGAATCTGGCGTCTGGTGCCCGTTTAGTGCACGTGTACCCTATGTACATGTAGTGTATGTGTGGGGTCCATCATGATGTTCTTGAGAAATCTGTTCCGTCCATCCATTCTGTCACCATATTTAAGGGGTTGAGACCAAAATTGATGCATATCCAGATATCAGGTGGGCCCCAGATTAGTATTTTAGGGCTTGATCTATCCGTTGGGCCACTTTCATAAGGATTAAATGGTTGAAATTCGACGTGCATGGTTAATTTAGGGTCCTCAACCCAGATATAAAGTTTCGAGCCGAACGGATGATGGGAACACTCTGATCTTGCATTCTGGACAACGTTCAGGCCCATTTAAACCCAATCACTTGATTTTCTCGGATCTTTGGCGTGTAGATTCTTTGATCTCGATCCCCTGGGGTCCACCCCTTACCTTGGTGACTTCTGAGTGTTAAATCCATGCTTTTAGTACCCTTTTTCAGTCCAGGCTCCTAAATTCACCTTTCAACACAAACACGATTAAAATAGGTCGTTAAATAGTATCGTGTTCATAAAATTATGTAATAACTAGGGTCTAATATGCAATATTTGACCCTCAACATTTACCATATATATAATGCTTGCATATATTTAAATTAAAACTTTTAAAACTTGAAATTAAATAATGATCAGAAAGTACCTTTATGCCCTGCTCGCTCATGTGGCCTAGCTGTGCATGCCACATACGTGTATACGTGAAATCCGCTACAGCCCCTGCAGCTCCACCTGTTGAAGTTCTCTCGATCAACTTGTAAAGATTTTCGTGTCTTATTGCTTTCATAGCTATGAGTGCAACTTTAGAAACTTAAGGACACTATTAAAACCAATAAATCTGCACCCAGTCGCCTTAAGTGCACCAAGAGATATCAACCTATGCTTCATATCAAGAATGTGCCTCACCTCAGTTAAGATACGATCCGTCCCATCAAACATCTTGATGCTCACCGTGCTAACACCCACACTATCACATGCATTATTATTGTCCATAAATACCTTGCCACCATTTCACTCTCTGTAACTAGTGAACCAACTTCGATGAGGAGTCATGTGATTTGGAGCCCCCATTTTTAAAATTCACTCGTCCTTACGATCATCGTGTAAGTATCTGATCATAGACATTGAAAACACATCGCTACCGCTTGTACCTTCATTAGACGTGACAATGTTGGCTTATTTGGAAGAAGCCTCTGAGTTCTCTTTCTTTGCTTTAGGATTTGTGCAATGATTCTTCATGTACCCTTGCATCCCACAATTTCAGCACTTTAATTTTCTCTTGCCCTTGCCTCTGGATTTGGATCCAGATCGAGAAGACCCACTATCTCGCTCAGAATTTCGCCCCCTTTTAATCAATGCATCAAAGGAGGCCCTTATGCTACCGTTTTTCTTTCTCATTGCCTTTTCCTGAAGGGCTAAGATAACAGTATTGACGCAAAATGGACGATTTACCGGTGTACAACGCGTTTTTAAAAGACTCATATGAAGGTGAGAGAGAATTCAACAAGATATATATAAGCTTGATCTTCATCATTGATCACTTCCTCGACATCCAACAATTTGCAGATCATCTTATTAAAGTTGTTGATGTGGGCCTCAACATCTCCTCCTTCTGCCATCTTAAAGTTAAATAACCATAACTTCAAGTGCAGACAATTTTCAAGGGACTTCTTCACATAGATGTCCTCTAACTTTGCCCACAGACTTGTTGCAGTTTTCTCTCGCATGACATTGTAGAGGACCTCATTCGTTATGCACAATTGGATTGAGGTTCTTGTTTTCTTATCTAGTTTGTTCCATTCTTCGTCTTTCATAGATTCTGGTCGCTTCTCAAGGATCTTGTCTAATCCTTGCTGAACTAATAGGCTAATCATCTTGACATTCCATAATTCAAAATTATTTTTACTGAAGTATTTCTCAACATCATACTTTGGATTGACAGCCATTGATACTCACTTTCAGATTCAAGCTTGCACCCCAACATTAGCTCTGATACTACTTGTTGGGGGACCGCAAAAGCACATAGAGATGAATCAAGTGAAGCAATCTAATCACACCAATCAAGCACAAAAATAAACACTGATTTTTATGTGGAAAAACTCTTTTAGGAAAAAACCATGGCACAAAGCGATAGATAATCACTATGAAATTAGAAATTACAATAGTTTAGAGAATACCCAATCAGAATAATCTCGAATCACCCCAAGTTACACCCTTAAAACTCTAGGAATGATTCGAAAAGCTCTGAGATATACCCCAATCCCGATTACAACCCCCTCTCTCTCTCTCTCTCTCTCTCTCTCTCTCTCTCTCTTTATATATATATATATATATATATATATATATATATATATATATATATATATATATATAGCCTTAGGAAGAATCAAAATCGAAATTAGAAACAAATTCCACAGATTTGCAACTCTGCATAACTTTGCGCTATGTTCGATGACACCTTCGATGAAACTTTGATGACATCGATGGACCGTCAATGGCATCGAACCCACTTCTATGACATCGAAATAACACCAAAACAATCCAGAGACAAAACATGAAAAATTGGATTTTCTTGATTGCACATCAATGGGTCTCGATGGTATCAAACTTACGTTTTGATGGTATTAAAATTAAGCTTGATGGCATCGAACAGGTAACCAAATAGTCTAGAAACTAATTGGAGAAATTCCAAATTTCTTCAATGGGATCGAGGAGCTGTTCGATGGAATTGAATGGTCTGTCAATGACATCAACATACCCCATTTCTGAATTGATTTAAGAAAAAAGCAACAATGAATCGAATGGTTAATGTTATTAAGACCAATTGCTCCTTTTGAATTGAAACTAATAATGGGTACGATTTTTTGAATAGATGCTTCAAAATGATGATTGGGTCTATTTTGTTTCTCTATTTGATTTTAAGTGCTCATTTTATTCTTATTGATCGGATGGTTAAGATGAACCGATTGACATGAAAGTGATTTAGTTCACGCCTCCAACAAAAAGAGAGCTTCTTCATCAAATGGGATTACTGTACGCAACCGTTTGGATAGGGGTGATGTTTTTAATTTTTAATTTATTCTATTTAAAATATTTTCCATACCATGATTTCTAACAATAATATTTTCCAATATCATTGTCTTCAGCATTGATGTGGGTTGCTTGCAAAGCGTTCCATTGACCAAAAGACAAATGACCTCAGCAAAGGTGGCAAAACCTCTACAAACAAGCCAAGAGTCACATACCTGTATATCTTTACATTATTTTTATATATTAGGGAATAAAAAAAACTACCTAAATAATATATAATTTACATTCTTATACCCTTTCAGAAAGGCTTTTAATGAGCTACCTCATTAATCTAGGTAGATTTATTAAGGTGGTTGGGTGGTTGATGCATGCAAAAGGGTTGGTGGCTTGGCAGCCCCATTGTGATGTTTATATCAAATCCACCTGACCACTAGGGTGTGTCCCCCCTATTGGGCCAGGGCCTAAAACTCATCTCCATCGACATTCAGGTGGACCACAGGATTGAAAACAGTGTACAAGGTAATTCTACCCCTCCAAACTATTTCCTTGGTGTGGCTCACACATATATGGGCCGATTTTGGCCTAAATTTCGATGTGGCAAGTAATGGTTTGAGGATTTCATATAATGATAACAACGAGCCTTATAAAAATTAAAGATGGATATGTCTCTCTCCCAGTTGCTTTCTTTGGTGTGGCTTGCCTAAATCAAGAGTAAGCCTATTTTTTGGCACTGGACCTAATGTGAGATGACATATCTAATGGTTGGTGTGGATTTCACATACAGATCAGGGTGAGCTCATCAAGAATCAAGGGTGGAGTTACTTTCCTAAGTATCTTAAATGTTCCCAAAAAACAGATACTTTGGCAGGGAAAAAGGGTTCTATGAGTGCATGAAAATATCATGGGAAGTTACCATGAGGTCGAGCTCTATGGCCCCCACAATGATGTACGTTGGATATCCACACCATGTATTTTGTGAGTCTCTAGGTTATGGGGTGTCCCAAAAATCAGTCATAGCCGGAACTCAAGTAGGCTACACCATCTGAAATCATGTGAAATCATGCCTTAAGCATCTAAAAGCAGCTACACCATCTGAAATCATGTGAAATCATACCTTAAGCATCTAAAAGCACTTGGTGGGGCTTACCTAAGTTTTGGAGTTGGCTTGAAATTTGGTGCGGTCCCCTGTTTAAGTGGGACACAAATAATGAATTGACCGATATCTGAACATCCTCAGTAGGCCTATAAACAATCAGGAATATGGTTTGTTTGTTTGTTTGTTTTTTTTTTTTTTTTTTCCTTCTTCTTTTAACACACGCGCACACACTCACGCCACACCCCACACACGCATGCCATGGGATTTCACCGCCATGGGTACTCGAACCCTTGACCTGGTGTTGAAACTCTGAGGAGTCTACCACCCGGGTAAGAGTAAGGACCCACTTAACGGGTGGGCATCCACTCTTAGTGCTGTTTGTGGTGTGGCCCAATCAGGAATATGTTTTAATGGGTGGGCATCCACTCTTAGTGTTGTTTGTGGTGTGGCCCACTTAATTCATGGATTGGCGTGATATTTAGCCCTTGCCCACAAAGGAAGGGTGCATCTGATTGATTGATTGATTGATTGGGTAGATGTAGGGTACACATCGCAATGGAGCCCATAGCTAGACTTCATGGGAAGCTCCGTGAGAACCGCACAGTACCTTTTCCCTTTCCACTCCTAGAGGAAGGGTGCCCACCCTAAATTTTTTGGGAAGCTCATTTGATGTGAATGTGAGATCTACTCCAACCAATACATGTATAATCCTGTGCTAGGTCTAGGGCCGATGGATTAAGATGACCAATGATTCAAGTGGACCACACCAAAGGAAACGGTTGGTAAATGGACATCCACCCTTGTTTTTTACCAGTCTTATCATGATGATTATATGAAATCCTCTCCAACCGTTAGGTGATACACCAAAATTTAATCCCGACGTGCAAAATAAAGGCCATGCAGAATTAAGGTGGACCATACTAGAAGAAATGGTTTGGAGGGTGACTACTTTCTGTATAATGTTTCCAATCATGTGATTTACGAATCACGAATGGAGCTGATTTTTGAGACCCCGCTCCTTTCCTGGTAGCTTGTTGGCTGCCCGGATACCTAGAGCCGCCCTTGAGAAATCTAAGGGAAGTCACTACAAGACAATTATATATATTAACTGATCAGGTATATCATTGGAATCCTTATTGAAAAAAGATAACCGAATATAAATTCTATATTAAGTAATTTTCCATGAGATTTAATACTTTATAATATACAACTGAGCGCGGATCCGGTGTTTCCAGCGTTTTCATTGGTCCACGTCACTGAAGGTGCCACATCATCAGTTTTTTTAATATATTAGAAAATTACATTTAATAATAAGTATAACGAAGACGATATACAGGGATGCAGATTTCCTGCCAAAGCATTTTGCAGGATTTTTCGACGTTTACGATAAATCTAACTTGTTCATCCTTTTTACATATCATCCTAGGACATCATTTCAAAATTAAGGTGTATAGAAAACTCAAATAGGCCACACGAGAGGAAACAATGGGGATTTAGTGCCCAGAGTTGAAATATTTATATGGCCACAAAAGTTTTGTATTAGTCTAATTTTTTGGTGTTTTCACTTCATCCCAGTAAAAATGACCTTATAAATGGTTTGGATGGCATATAAAAGACACGTAGGAAGGTTTCAATGGTAGTAATTTCTTTCTCCACTGTTTCATCTTGTATGGCCCAGTTGAGTCTTCGATCATCCTAATTTTTTGTTAAATGTCCTAAAATGATCTCTAAAAATGGGTGAATGGATTAGATTTCTTATAAACATCCCAGCGGACCCCACCTTACATCCCAGCGCTAGAACCAAAAGGCTTTGCCCAATGAATCCGCGTCTGTTAGACGGTCTCCATTGGAAATGGATTGGCTACTCCCCTACAGTGCTATGTGGGCCCACCATGATGTATGTGTTTCATCTATGCCATCCATCTATTTGTGTAGATCATTTTATGGTGTGAGACTAAAAATGAGGTATAAACCAATCTCAAGTGGACCACATTACATGAAACAGTGTTGAATGAACGTCGACCATTAAAAACTTTTTTGGGGCCATAAAAGTTTTGGATCAAGTTGATCTTTGTTTTTTCCCTTCATTTGGGTCTTTATGACCAAATCAACAGTTTGGATGTCAAATAAACAATACCATGGGCCTTAGGAGGACTTTAATGATGGATATCCAATCACCATTGTTTTCCAATGGTGTGGTCTATATGAGATTTATATCCCTCTTATTTTTGGGATCAAGCCATAAAATTATATGTAAAAATAGATTAACAGAATAGATGAAACACATACATCATGATGGGGCCCACAGAGCACCAACCACCACCGCCGGGCTGTGGTAGGGGAGTAGTTAATTCGCTTCCGTTTCCATTTGGGATTCAGGGCACACGTTGAGTAGTGAGACTCACTACTCATGAAGTGATGTTAACTATTTATGTGGGTCCCACTATGATGTATGTTTTGTCTCCACACCGTCCATCCATTTGGAGAGATCATTTTAGGGCATGAGCCAAAGAATGAATCAGATCCAAAATTCGAGTAGACCCCACCACAGAAAACAATGGAGAGAGTCACGCCCACCATTAAAAACTTCTAAGGGCCATAAAATTTTTCGATCAAGCTAATATTTGTGTTTTCCCTTCTTTAATGTCTTTGTTAACTTACGAAGAGGTTGGATCTCAAATAAAAATCACGGTGGACCTTAGGAAGGCTTCAATGATGGACGTCACTCTCCTCACTGTTTTCTATGGTAGGGTCCATTCCAGCGTTGGATCTGCCTCATTCTTTTGATCATGCCCTAAAATGATCTCTCCAAATGGATAGACAGTGTGTATACAACACATACATCATGGTGGGCCCCACAAAGCTTGGTGGCGTCACTTCAGTAGCAAGTCTAGCTATTTAACCTATTGGTAGCTAATCAACCTCAAATTTCTTTCTTCTGAAATTTAATTAGGCCACATCATCTCACAATAATTTTATAAGATAAAAAAAAAATATTTACAAAATCTACCTGATTAGTAAGGAATATCAGCCGCGACCCAGGATGATTGATGTCCGTAGGACCTTTACCGTGGGCCCATGTTGATCTATGCGTTGTATATATACCCCATCCATCCATTTTCTCATATTATTTTATAGAATTGTACAAAAAATGAAGCAAATACAAATCTCAAGTGGGCCACACTATAGGAAACAATGGTCATTGAATGCCAACCATTGAAAACTTCATTGTCCACCGCAATGTTTATTTGTCATCCAATCTATTGTTGAAAAGTTCACATGGATCGGACGAAAGAAAAACAAAAATATAAACTCTCTTTATAATTGGAGAATATGGGGGATTGAATTTTTGGCGGGAGCCCACTATGATGTGTGTGCAAAATCCACTCTGATAATTAGATGCGTAATCATTTAGGCCTGCATCGAAAAAAAAAAAGGTTAATATGAGATTCATGCGAGCCACACCAAAGAAAATATTTAGAAGAAAGACATCCACCCTTGAAACTTATAGGACTCACCATGATGATTATATAAAATGGACACATTAGTTTATCTAATGGAACCCCATTATTTTGTCTAATGGAGCCATATCACTTTGTCAAATGAACCCGTCACTTTATCTATTGAAATCCCGTCATATTATTTGACAAGCCACCACTTTATCTAGTGAAATTCTGTCACTTTGTAGAATAACATCGTCGCTTTGTCTAGTAGAACCAAGTCACTTAATTTATTCAAAAACTCGTCATTTTATTAAACGAAACCCTATCAATCTGTCTAGCAACCCCATCACTTTATCTATTGGAAAATTGTCACTTTGTCTAATGGAACCCCATTATTTTAACCAATAATCACGTCTATAACACCCCGATTTCCGAAACCTAAGTATACTACTCGTTTTTCGAAAATCCGTGTGAACACCAACATGCCCATCATCTGCATCTCTTGCACACTAAATATGGTTTGATATCATCAATGGTTATCCCAGTGAGATACAACCCTCAAGATTTACCTAAAATTAAGATAATTAAGTATAGTATTCAGGAACAATATATAATAAATAGTTTTCATGGTAATAAGACAATTCAATGTGTGCTTTAAATCATGTGAGACCATCGACAATATAGACCATCCATTGTCAATAATTTTTTATTAGTCATTAGACAAAGTGACGGGGTTTATTGAAAAAGTGACGGAGTTATTAGACGAAGTGACAGAGTTATAATAAACAAAGTGACGAGTTTGCCCGACAAAGCAACATGATTCTACTAAACAAAGTAATAAGGTTAAATGAGACGAAGCAAATAGGGTTCTTTTAGACAAAGTTACAGATTGTCGAAAAAAGTGATGGGTTGCTGGACAAAGTAACCTGATTCCACTAAATGACGTGATGAGGCTGGAAGACAAAGTGACTAGGTTCCACTAGATAAAGTGACGAGGTTATTGAACGAAGTGACGAGGTTGTTGGATGAAGTGACGAGGTTCACTAGACAAAGTGATTAAGTTGCTGTACAAAGTGATGAGGTTCTACTAGATAAAGAGACTATGTAGCAGGACAAAGTGACAAAGTTCTATTGTATCAAGTGATGGGGTTCTACTAGACAGAAAGCGACGAGGTTACTGGACAAAGTGACTAGATTTCACCAGATAAAGTGAAAGAAGTGTTAGACAAAGTGACAAGGTTCTAATAGACAAAGTAACGTGATTATTGGACAAAGTAACGGGGTTCCATTAGACAAAGTGACAAGGTTCTAATAGACAAAGTAACGTGATTATTGGACAAAGTAACGGGGTTCCATTAGACAAAGTGATGATGTTTCACTAAATAAAGTGATGGGGTTGCTAGACAAATTGATAGGGTTTTGCTTGATAAAATGACGAGTTTTCGAATAAAGTGACTTGGTTCCACTAGACAAAGTGACGATGTTATTATGCAAAGTGACATGATTTCACTAGATAAAGTAGCGGCTTGTCAAATAAAATGGTGGGGTTTCAATAGACAAAGTGACAGGTTCATTTGACAAAGTGATAGGGTTCCATTAGACAAAATGATGAGGTTCCATTAGATAAACAAATGTGTCCATTTTATATAATCATCATTGTGGGTCCTATAAGTTTCAAGGGTGGATGTCTTTCTTCCAAAGATTTTCTTTGGTGTGGCTCACATGAATCTTATATTAACCTAATTTTTTGGGATTCAGGCCTAAATGATTACGCATTTAATTGTCGGAGTGGATTTTGCATACACATCATGGTGGGCCCCCGCCAAAAATTCAATCCCCCGTATTCTCCAATTGTAAAGAGAGTTTATATTTGTGTTTTTCTTTCGTCCAGGCCGTGTGAACTTATCAACAACAGATTGGATGACAAATAAACATTACAGTGGACAATGAGGTTTTCAATGGTTGGCATTCAAGGACCATTGTTTCCTATAGTGTGGTCCACTTGAGATTTGTATTTGCTTCATTTTTTGTACAATTTTGTAAAATAACATGAGAAAACGGATGGATGGGGTAGATATATAACGCATAGATCAAGGTAGGCTCACGGTGAAGATCCTACAGACATCACTCATCTTGGGTCACAACTAATATTCCTTACTAATCAGGTAGATTTTGTAAATATTTTTTTTTATCTTATAAAATTGTTGTGAGATGACATGGCCTAATTATTCAGAAGAAAGAAATTTGAGGCTGATTAGCTACCAATAGGTTGAATAACTAGATTCGCTACTGAAGTGATGCCACCAAGTTTTGTGGGGCCCACCATGATGTATGTGTTGTATCCACACTGTCCATCCATTTGGAGAGATCATTTTAGGGCATGATCAAAAGAATGAGGCATCCAACACTGGAGTGGACCCTACCACAGAAAACAGTGAGGAGAGTGACGTCCACCGTTGAAGCCTTCTTGAGGTCCACTATGATTTTTATTTGAGATCCAACCTCTTCATAAGTTAACACAGACATTAAAGAAGGGAAAACACAAATATCAGCTTGATCGAAAACTTTTGTGGCTCATAGAAGTTTTTAATGGAGGGTGTGACTCTCTCCATTGTTTTCTATGGTGGGGTCCACTCGAGTTTTGGATCTGCTTCATTCTTTGGCTCATGCCCTAAAATCATGATCTCTCCAAATGGATGGATGGTGTGGTGACAAAACATACATCATAGTGGGACCCACATAAATAGGTGACATCACTTCATGAGTAGCAAGTCTCACTATTCAACGTGTGCCCTGAATCCCAAATGGAAACAGAAGCGGATTGACTACTCCCCCTACCACTAGCTCGGTGGTCGGTGCTCTGTGGGCCTCACCATGATGTATGTGTTTCATCCATTCCATTAATATATTTTTACATATAATTTTAGGGCTTGATCCCAAAAATGAGAGGGATATAAATCTCTTATGGACCATACCACATGATAACAATGGTGATTGGATATCCATCATTAAAGTCCTCCTAAGGCCCACCGTACTGTTTATTTGACATCCAATTTGTTGATTTGGTCATAAAGACGTAGATGAAGGGAAAAAACACAGATCAACTTGATCCAAAACTTTTATGGCCCCCAAAAAGTTTTTAATGGTCGACGCTCATTCAACACTGTTTCATGTAATGTGGTCCAGTTGAGATTGGGTTATACCTCATTTTTGGCCTCATATTATAAAATGATCTAGAAAAATAGATGGACGGCATGGATGAAACACATAAATCATGGTGGGCCCACATAGCATCGAGTGGTAGGGGAGTAGCCAATCCGTTTCTAATGGAAACCGTCTAACGGACTCGGATCCACTGGGGAAAGCCTTCTACAGGAAGTTCCAGTGCTTGGATGTAAGGTGAGGTCCACTGTGATGTTTATAAGAAATCCAATCCATTCATCCATTTTTAGAGCTCATTTTAGGACATATAACAAAAAATTAGGATGATCGAAAAGTCAACTGGGCCATACAAGATGAAACAGTGGAGAAAGAAATTTCCACCGTTGAAACCTTCCTAGGTGTCATGATGTTTATATTCCATCCAAACCATTTATAAGGTTATTTTTACTGGGATGAAGTGAAAACACCAAAAAATTAGACTGTTACAAAACTTTTGTGGCCATATAAATATTTCAACAGTGGTCACTAAATCCCCACTGTTTCCTCTCGTGTGGCCCATTTGAGTTTTCTATACACCGTAATTTTGGTATAATGTCTTAAAATGATATCTTAAAACGAATGAACGTGTTGGATTTATCACAAACGTCGCAGTGAGCCCCATCCAGAATCCTTGCACAGGAACTTATTGCAAAAGGCTTTGGCAAGAAATCCGCGTCCCCGTCTTTAACGTCTCCGTTATACTTCTTATTAAATATATATAATTTTTTTAATATAATAAAAAAACTGGTGACGTGGCACTTACAGTGATGTGGACCAATGAAAACACAACTCCAAGAAACACCAAATCTACTTAAAATATTTAGAAATAAGGAAAATAGTACAATGAGGTTGACCTCGTGGGAACTCATAATTAGGTCGTGCTGTGTGGAGTCCACTGTGATGTGTGATGAACATTCACTGCATTTGATAGGTCCCCCTCAAGGTTATGGAATGTGCCAAAAATTAGCTGGCCGCAGCATATAAAACCACGGGAAATCATGTCTAAAACATCTAAAAGCACTTGTAGTGCTCACCAAAGTTTTGGAATAGTCTAAAATTTGGTGTGACCTCTCATCCAAGTGGGACACAATGGATGAGCTGAATATGTCTAAACCACATCTCCCAAGACCCTATATACAACCACAAAGGTTTCAATGGGCGACCATCCTCTCTCAACTATTATTTGTAGTGTTGCCCAACTAAGTCATGGATTAGCCTGATTTTTATGCCCATGGCTCAATGGTGCATCTTATTAATGGATAGATGTCCATCACACATCATGGCAAAAGCCACAAAGCTCGACCTCATGGTACCTTTTCCCTATAAATAATATTAATTACTATAATGACTAAATATCGAAGTAAAGTAAAGACTCGTCCAATTCTTCAAGTCAACCTGGCCCAGCTAGACATCATGTCAAGCCGAGTTTTCAAGTTTTTAAACTACGGTTCAGATTAATATTTGGTCATGTTACATGTTAGTTAAGTTAAAAGAACATATTTATAGTGACAATAGATGATAAAATTATAGGGAATGAATAAAATAAAATAGAAAATAGCCTAATTTAAGCACATCTATAACTTGCCCTTTTTTCCTTTGTAACAAAAAATGCAATCGACCAGGTTGACTGGTCCAATCACACCGAATCGTACCAAGTTGTCAGGCTGACTCGGCCAGTTTTGTGAGTCTGATACATGTCAAACTACTCAGATGAGTTTCCTAGAGACAGGTGAAAATCTTGCCGAGTCAGGTGGACTTAGCCAAGTCAACTTCACCATGTTTCAGGTCATCAAGTTCTAGAACTACGCGTGAAGAAAGGATGGCTCACTTATTACAGGAAGGTTGCGCCTTTAATATCGGCAGACTATCAAGAGTCTTGACTCAGTGTATGAATGTGGCCCACATGACCATCAAGAGTCTTGACTCAGCATATGAATGTGGCCCACCTGATGATTTGATTAATTAGTCTTAATTTTTTAGGTATCATATTTGTGGTGCGGCCTACTTTTGAACGACTTGATCTTTCTATATATACAAGAGGAATGTTGGCTAGAATGGTAGTATATGAAAAACAGTATTACATGTGCAAGCTCACATACAATGGTAGTATGTGAACATTTCTCTTTCACTTAAAGAAGTGAAATGATTAGCGTAATTGATCATTGTAAGTTATAATGCTCCTTTTTTAGGCCATTCCAACCATCTTGCTTATAGCTTATAAAATGGATGGTTAAGAAAGTCTATACACAAATAGTTCCAGTCAATAAACTGAGTCATCTACTTGTTGCAGGTCATCATGGATTACTTTAGTTTCTATATTCTATACCGTGCCATTCCATCTATGACTCTTGCATGTGTTTTGTTTGCAGGCCATCATGGATTGCTTTAGTTTCTGTATTTTATACCGTGCCATTCCATCTATGACTTTTGCATATGTTTTGTTTGAAATTTGGTTTTTGGTACGTGTACGTGATGGCGGAGGTGTCAAAGTCTGATAGGCTCAATCAGAGATAGGTAGAGAAACCAAGACGGTCATCTATAGGTGAGAACTGTACAGCTCAATCGTTTGTCCAAGCATTTATCGTGGAAAACAATCGAACATGAAATATTCAAACTACATAAATCAATGTAAAATAAAGGCAAATTGACCGTACTTGCCTTGAAGTTTGGACAAATTATCTAAAAAGTTAGGTCATTTCATATATCCTGTAAAGTGTCTTCTGACATTTTTTGGAGATTGTTTCGGACCAAAATGACCCTGACCTTGGTTCAGGAGACGTAAAGACATGGAATGAAGTAGAAGTCACCTTCGGTTTCAGCCCTTGAGAAAGTGACGGATCAACTACTCCCCGGGGCACCGGCCAATGGCTGGTGCTCGGTGCTCTGTGGGTCCCACCACCACATATCTATTTCATTCATGCCGTTCATATATTTCTTCAGATCATTTAATGGTAGGAGTCCAAAAATGAGCGATACTCCAATCACAGTGGGCCTTATGAGGATTTTAATGGTGGATATCCAATCACTATAATTTTCCTGCAGCGTGGTCTACCAGAGATTTATATGAATCTGATTTTTGGGTTCAAGCCATAAAATGATATTTACAAGTGGATGAACGGCATAGACGAAGCACAAACATTATGGTGGGGCCCACAGAGCACCGATCACCAGTACCACAAGCTTCGGAAGGGACAAATGTCACATTTATTTACCTTTTAAAGACCCTCTTCTTCTTTTGTTTTCCTAAAAAAGCGAAGATATAGGGACCAACAGCCAGAGAGCGACTTTATTTCTCCTTGTCGTTTCTCTCGTCTGAAAGTCTCTTCTACTACGAGGTTAGTATTTTATTTGGTTTTAATTATAGGAATTTGCCAAGGTAATGGAAGTTCAGAGTCGAGAAGCCGAGGGTTCAGGTTGTCACGTGAAAGGGAGTGTAACGTAGGGCACACCTTGATAAAACCTCCACTAATGGATAGTTGACAACCACGACATCACGTTTGTGACGGTATTTGGATCGAAGCTGCCACTTGTCTTGACCATGGTTGTCATCACTACGCCAAAACAACGAAAAAAGGATGGTTGAAAACCGTCTCGAAAGGCCAAAAAGGACGGTCCTGGACCGTCGCAACGGCTGTCAAATTTTGACGTGTCGTATTTTTTAAAGGACGGCCATAAACCGTCTCTAAAGAAGGACGATCATGGACCGTCTCTAAAGAAGGACGATCATGGACCGTCTATAACGGTAGCTGTTAGTGGACTTATTTGAAGCTTAAAAAGGACGGTCCTTGACTGTCCATAAAAAGGATGGTCCTAGACCGTCCGTAAAAAGGATGGCCCATGACCGTCAATAAAAAGGACGGTTATAGACCGTCTCGTATGACCTGAAAAAGACGATCATGGACCGTCTCTTATGAACCAGATTAGGACGGTCATGAACCATCTCTTATGAGTCTGAAAAGGACGGTCATGGACTGTCTCTTATAAACCTGAAAAGGACGGTCGTGGACCGTCCTTTAAAAGGACGGTTTTTAGCTGTCTCGTATTTATATATATACCTATTCATATCATATTCTTTCTAATATACACTTGTTATATACACCTGTTACAACATCATATTCTTCCTGATATACACCTGTTATATAATATATTTCATCATATTCACATTCACATCCATCTAAACCCAAACTACGTAAATCCATCCAAACGTAAACAATATACACTTGTTACAATATCATATTCTTCCTAATATACACTTGTTCCAACATCGTATTCTTCCTGATATACACCTGTTATATAACATATTTCATCATATTCACATTCACATCCATCCAAACATAAACTACATTCATCCAAACATAAACTACATCCATCAAAACACAAACAATCTTATCCACATTACATTCATCCACGCATAAATACGCTCACACCAACCCTACAAAACTCCAAATCACGAACCAAAATACCAAACAGTTTCTCATCCAAGAAAAACCAAGACTAAATCATAATATTCATACTCTATAGAGACTCCCAAGGTGAAGAATTACCTATAGAATATGATGTGATGAGGCTTCTATCCTGTTGCTTGCTTGAATGCAATCAGTTGTTCTCTACCAAATACCATAGATATTCTTTAAACACTGAATTCAAACACTTGCACCAAAGATCATACAAAAATAGAAAAAAAAAAGACTTACCGGATCATCCCTTTTTTCATAGAACCTCTCTGAGGATCCTGTATAACTTGAAAAAGATCTCTTATTAGCTCCTGCCAATGCGGTTGTACCGAGAACAACTTCAAAAGAGGCAAAAGAAGAAACACATCAGACATTCAAAGTTCAACAACTTCAAAGAATCACAAACCTTGACATTAATTTTTAAGGCAACATTTTCGAGATACTGTTTATTGACTCTGGATGCTTGTCTCGGTTGGCAACATTGCGACACTATGCCCAACTCCATTTCACAAACACGTTTTATCTTTCCTACAAAATTAGAAAACAAAATGCTTTAGTTGATTCATTCCATCTCTCTAGGATTTAGGGTCTTGTTTACACTCACCATATGAAACACTCATGTCAGGTAAAATGATAATAAGCAATTGAAAATGTTTCTTCTTATCTCCACTTTGTAGGTTTGCAGTGGCTTATTTGTGTACATCCATCAGAGTCATCTCAATCCTATTAGGGCGATCGGTTTTAGGTTTAGGTTTAGGTTTTAGGCTTAGGTATAGATTATAGGTTTAGGTTATAAGTGCAGGTTATAGGTTTAGGGTTAGGTTTAGGTTAGGTTATAGGTTAAGGTTTAGGGAATTGAGAATAGGTTAAGGTTTACGTTTAGGAAATTGGGTTCGGGTTCGGGATCAGGTTTAGGTTTGGGTTTTCAAGTTTAGGTTTAGGTTTAGGTTAGGGAGTTGAGATTAGGATTAGGTGTAGGTCTAGGTTTAGGGATTCGAGAATACATTTAGGTTTTAGGTTTAGGTTTAGGTTTAGGTTTAGGTTTTAGGTTTAGGTTAAGGTTAGGTAATAGGTTATAAGTTTAGGTTATAGGTTATAGGTTAAGGTTTAAGTTATAGGTTTTGGTTTAGGTTTAGGTTAAGGTTTAAGTTTAGGTTAAGGTTTAGGTTTAGGTTATAGGTTATAGTATATAGGTTATAGCTTTAGGGAATTGAGAATAGGTTAAGGTTAAGGTTTAAGTTTAGGAAATCGGGTTTGGGTTCGAGATCGGGTTTAGGTTTAAGTTTAGGTTAGGGAGTTGAGATTAGGATTAGGTGTAGGTTTAGGTTTAAGGATTTGAGAATACATTTTGGTTTTAGGTTTAAGTTTAGGTTTTAGGCTTAGGTTTAGGTTATAAGTGCAGGTAATAGGTTTAGGTTTAGGTTAGGTTATAGGTTAAGGTTTAGGTTTAGAAAATTGGGTTCGGGATCGGGTTTTTAAGTTTAGGTTTAAGTTAGGGAGTTGAGATTAGGATTAGGTGTAGGTGTAGGTTAAGGGATTTGAGAATACATTTAAGTTTTAGGTTTAAGAAATCGGGTTCGGGTTCGGGATCAGGTTTTAGGTTTGAGTTTTCAAGTTTAGGTTTAGGTTTAGGTTAGGGAGTTGAGATTAGGATTAGGTGTAGGTTTAGGTTTAGAGATTTGAGAATACATTTAGATTTTAGGTCATAGGTTTTGGTTTAGGTTAAGGTTATAGGTTTAGGTTATAAGCTATAGGTTTAGGGAATTGAGAATAGGTTAAGGTTTAGGTTTAAAAAATCGGGTTCGGGTACGGGATCGGGTTTAGTTTTGGGTTTTCAAGTATAGGTTTAGGTTTAGGTTAGGGAATTGAGATTAGGATTAGGTGTAGGTTTAAGTTTAGGGAGTTGAGAATACATTTAGGTTTTAGGTTATAGGTTAAGTTTTAGGTTTTAGGTTTAGGTTAAGTTTATAGGTTTAGATTTAGGTTTAGGTTAAGGTTTAGGTTTAGGTTATAAGCTATAGGTTTAGGGAATTGAGAATAGGTTAAGGTTTAGGTTTAGGAAATAGGGTTCGGTTTCAGGATCGGGTTTAGGTTTGGATTTTCAAGTTTAGGTTTAGGTTTAGGTTAGGGAGTTGAGATTAGGATTGGGTGTAAGTCTAGGTTTAGGGATTTGAGAATACATTTAGGTTTTAGGTTTAAGAAATCGGGTTCGGGTTCGGGATTGGGTTTTAGCTTTGGGTTTTCAAATTTAGGTTTAGGTTTAAGTTAGGGAGTTGAGTTTAGGATTAGGTGTAGGTTTAAGTTTAAAGATTTAAGAATACATTTAGGTTTTAGGTCATAGGTTTTGGTTTTGGTTAAAGTTATAGGTTTAGGTTTAGGTTATAAGCTATAGGTTTAGGGAATTGAGAATAGGTTAAGGTTTAGGTTTAGAAAATCGGGTTCGGGTTCAGGATCAGGTTTAGTTTTGGATTTTCTAGTTTAGGTTTAGGTTTAGGTTAGGGAGTTGGTATTAGGATTAAGTGTAGGCTAAGGTTTAGGGAGTTGAGAATACATTTAGCGTTTAAGTTTAGGTTATAGGTTAAGGTTTAGGTTTTAGGTTTAGGTTAAGGTTAGGTTATAGGTTATAAGTTAAGGTTTTAGGTCATAGGTTTTGGTTTAGGGTAAGTTTATAGGTTTAGGTTTAGGTTTAGGTTTAGGTTTAGGTTTAGGTTTAGGTTATAAGCTATAGGTTTAGGGAATTGAGAATAGGTTAAGGTTTAGGTTTAGGAAATCAGGTTCGGGTGCGGGATCAGGTTTAGGTTTGGATTTTCAAGTTTAGGTTTAGATTTAGGTTAGGGAGTTGAGATTAGGATTATGTATAGGTTTAGGTTTAGGGATTTGAGAATACATTTAGAGTTTAGGTTTAGGTTTAGGTTATAGGTTAAGGTTAAGGTTTAGGTTTAGGTTTTGGTTATAAGCTATAGGTTTAGGAAATTGAGAATAAGTTAAGGTTTAGGTTTAGGAAATTGGGTTCGGGTTCGGGATCGAGTTTAGGTTTGGGTTTTCAAGTTTAGGTTTAGGTTTAAGTTAGGGAGTTGAGATTAGGATTAGGTGTAGGTTTAGGTATAGGGATTTGAGAATACATTTAGGTTTTAGGTTTAGGAAATCGGGTTCGGGTTTTTGGTTTGGGTTTTCAAGTTTAGGTTTAGGTTTAGGTTAGGGAATTGAGATTAAGATTAGGTGTAGGTTTAGGTTTAAAGATTTGAGAATACATTTAGGTTTTAGGTCATAGGTTTTGGTTTAGGTTAAGGTTATAGGTTTAGGTTAAGGTTTAGGTTTAGGTTATAAGCTATAGGTTTAGGGAATTGAGAATAGGTTAAGGTTTAGGTTTAAGAAATCGGGTTCAGGTTCTGGATCGGGTTTAATTTTGGGTTTTCAAGTTTAGGTTTAGGTTTAGGTTAGGGAGTTGAGATTAGGATTAGGTGTAGGTTTAGGTTTAGGGATTTGAGACTACATTTAGGTTTTAGGTTTATGTTTAGGTTTTAGGTTATAAGTTAAGGTTTAGGTTTTAGGTTTAGGTTAAGGTTAGGTTATAGGTTATAGGTTTAGGTTTTAGGTCATAGGTTTTGGTTTAGGTTAAGTTTATAGGTTTAGGTTGGGGTTTAGGTTAAGGTTTAGGTTTAGGTTATAAGCTATAGGTTTAGGGAATTGAGAGTGGGTAAAGGTTTAGGTTTAGGAAATCGGGTTCAGGTTCGGGATTGGGTTTAGGTTTGGGTTTTCAAGTTTAGGTTTAGGTTTAGGTTAGGGTGTTGAGATTAGGATTAGGTGTAGGTTTAGGTTTAAGGATTTAAGAATACATTTAGGTTTTAGGTTATAGGTTAAGGTTTAAGTTTCGGTTATTAGCTATAGGTTTAGGGAATTGAGAATAGGTTAAGGTTTAGGTTTAGGAAATCGGGTTCGGGTTTAGTTTTGGGTTTTCAAGTTTAGGTTTAGGTTTAGGTTAGAGAGTTGAGATTAGGATTAGGTGTATGTTTAGGTTTAGGGATTTGAGAATAAATTTAGGTTTTAGGTCATAGGTTTAGGTTTTAGGTTATAGGTTTAGGTTTAGGTTATAAGTGTAGGTACTAGGTTTAGGTTTAGGTTAGGTTATGGGTTAATGTTTAGGGAATTGAGAATAGGTTAAGGATTAAGTTTAGGAAATTGGGTTCGGGTTTGGGATCGGGTTTAGGTTTGGGTTTTCAAGTTAGGTTTAGGTTTAGGTTGGGGAGTTGAGATTAGGATTAGATGTAGGTTTAGGTTTAGGGAATTGAGAATAGGTTAAGGTTTTGGTTTAGGAAATTAGGTTCGAGTTTGGGATCAGGTTTAGGTTTGGGTTTTCAAGTTTAGGTTTAGGTTTAGGTTAAGGAGTTTAGCTTAGGATTAGGTGTAGGTTTAGGTTTAAGGATTTGAGAATACATTTAGGTTTTAGGTCATATGTTTTGGTTTAGGTTAAGGTTATAGGTTTAGGTTAAGGGTTAGGTTTAGGTTAAGGTTTAGGTTTAGGTTATAAGCTATAGGTTTAGGGAATTGAGAATAGGTTATGGATTTGAGAATACATTTATGTTTTAGGTCATAGGTTTAGGTTTTAGGCTTAGGTTTAGGTTATAAGCTATAGGTTTAGGTTATAAGTGTGGGTTATAGGTTTAGGTTAGGGATTTGAGAATACATTTAGGTTTTAGGTTATGGTTATAGGTATAGGTTTAGGTTTAGCTTTAGTTTAAGGTTTAAGATTAAGTTATAAGCTATAGGTTTAGGGAATTGAGAATAGGTTAAGGTTTAGGTTTAGGAAATCGGGTTCGGGTTTAGGTTTAGGTTAAGGGTATGGTCCTTGTAAATACAGATATAAACATGGCCTGTCCAAATGGCCAGGCCCTTCCAATGCAGTCCATAGGAAATGAACAGCTTCATCATGGTCATAACAACGGTTCCTACCTTCTAAGGACCCCTGCTCATCCGGATAGCTCCGACGCATATCTGGGTCTACTCCATTAATTTCGAGCAAATACATAAACACGGCCTGTCCAAATTATCAGGCCCCTCCAATGCTGTCCATAGGAAATGGACAGCTTCATCATGGTCATAGCAGCGGTTCCCACCTCCAGAGACCCCCGCTCATCCGGATAGCTCCGACGCACATTCGGGTATGCTCTATCAATTTCGAGCTAATACATTAAAAAAATATATAAATATATCTAAAAGAATCTGGAAACCTGGGGAAGGCCTCCCATATTTGTATTATTGGTTACTCATCCCTTTATCTACAAGCCACAATTGACCAACAATTTCTATCGCTACCTGTACTCTGAAACCAACACAAATATAACTAGGAAACAATATAAGGAATAAAAAAGAATGAATTTACCTGTACACATCATTAAATGTTTCCCTATAAGGAGGTGATATTATATCTTTGATAGCTATAACCTGTATGACAGAGAAAAATGCAACCGATACAGTTTGTTATAATTCAAAGCAGAAAAAAGACTTGTGGTTGCACCGATATTCTAGTACATTACGAACGGCTGCCTACGTACCCAGAAATTCAGATTGGGATCAAGCCACAACGTAGTTCTTTTTAATTAACCAAGTTACTAAAGGTCATAAATTTCATATTTAACAAAGTATCATTGAACGTCGTCTCAAATCGTTTCTGGTTGGTGCATTTTAAAAAATTCAAATACACAATCAATGTATATTCTTGTTACATCTCATACTGCAACAAGAGACAACGTTCTGTCAATACTTCAGTTACATTTGAAATTGAAATCCTTTAGTGACTTGGTTAATAAAAAACAAATGACAACAAGTCATAGTTAATAAAAAGGATGCTAAAGATTAAATAAATAAAAAAGGCAACTTGATCAAAAAAGGATTTCAGTGAATAATCAAGTTTTCAACATACAAAACGTCCTAGAGTTCAAAAGTTTAAATAAAAGTACTGAATATTCAAATTCTCATCGAAAATTTGGGCCAAACAACAATTTTACCCAATTGAATATCTTCAAATGTCCTGTCATCATTAAACAACTCTATTGTGCGAATGTTGATATCATCTATTACAACTCTGATGCATTCTGGAGGAATGCTTGTATTATCTGACACCATCCGCCCACTAGCAACAGCCCGACCATGGATATCTCTCAATTAGAAAATTTATTCCATTAATGGAGTTGTTGCAGAGTCTTCTCAAATACTTGAAGGCTCATCAGATCAATGGTGGGTCTATAAATAAAATAATAGTTTTATGTAAATAATAATGCTAATTTTATCTTTAAAAATAATTATTATATCATTTGATTGCTGCAAGTGCAGTATCTGAGATGTAGCTGTATCAGGGGAGCGGTGAAGTAGTTGGCTTTGAGTAATTTGTTGCTTAAGTTCAAAAAATTCTTGCCTAAGTTCAGTAATTTGAGTAATTGATGCTTCAAATTTAGCCTTAATGGACATACGCGCATTTCTCTCTGACCGAGCTTTTATGATGTAGGGGGTAGCAACCTTCATAGTAGTCTTAGAAATACCCAAACCCATGCCCCTAACCCGACCTCTGCTATCACGACCACAAACCTAAACAATAATTTTTAAGTTTAATGATGTGTGTATATTATTATTGAAAAAAAAAACCAATGACAATGTATGTAAAGTGAGTAGAATTGATGAAAAACCTGTGAAACTGGGTTGTGGTCTAAATTCTTGTGCTTACTAGAAGGATCACTATCAACTATCGATAATATTCTTTCCTGTTAGAAGATAATTATTACAATAAATCCTTGTACTTTAATAAAAATGATTAAAAATTAAAAAATTATTCTCACCACTGTTTCAAGATGTGTTTGTGTTGGCTAAGACCCATCAGGTCTGCTATGAGTGGCAACAAACAAGTCGATCCTGGTGATGATAGTATTTGGATTTTCTTTTCACTGTAATTATATAAGAAAATTAGTTAACAAGAATTTATATTCATCAATTAAATTGTCAAAAAATATAGTACAAATTACCATTTTCTCTAATGTCCTAGTACCACCTCGTCTTCCAGTTGTGTGAGGGCATTTTACCTGTGCTCTGGAAGTCTTCCCCTTCTTATGAAGATTGATTAATAATTCTGTGGATTGTAAATTAATGAAAATGTCCCAATCCTCTTGCTTTACACCAACGAGACAATTTCTTCTTCTTTCTACATCATTATCAAATTTATTATATTCCTTTCGCAGATTGTATTTCTATACCTTCCAAGCTTTGCTTACTTTCGAAAATGCATATTCTTTTAAGTCATCATCGATGTCGTACGTGGCCTATTTCATTAAATTAATAATCAAACAATCTTATTGAGTTAGAATTAGAAATAAAATAAAAAACAAACATGCTCACCAAAACCATAGACCAGATATTATCTTTAATTGCATAAGGCACTTTGCGCTAATCAATAAATGAAATTGGACAGTGTGTCCTGCCAAGTTGTCCTAAAAATGTGTTGAAAGGCATTGATATTTCTCCAACTGGTTGTTTATATTCATTTAATTCAAGTCTCTTCCTTGTATTGCTTCCTTGGGCTGAAGCTGATGAACAGCCAAAATTCGACATAATTCCTGCAATTTTATAAAATAAAACAATATCTCATTATTATGTAATTGACATTCTATTAATATTTTGATAGCTAAAAAATTGTAACAATCACTACTAAATAGAATTTAACTCACTTTCAAACCGATTTGAATCTTATTAGTTTCTTTTTCGTTTCCTATGACGTGAGGTACTCGGCTCACTCTCTGCCCATGATTTTTCCTGTACATCTTCACTTTTTTATTTAAATTATCAATTAATGAAAGTGCTGAAGAACCTACATTTCTTCTGGCCTCAAACTCAAGTGGATCAAATGCATATGCATCTTTTGTTAATCTCTTAGGAGCATCCAATACAACATGCCAGTCATCTCTAGTTGGATTCTTACAGTAGAAGACCTGAGCTGCCTGAGATGCAAGAATAAACAACTCATCATCTTCCTTTAAGTTTCGTCTAAACTTTCCTAGATTGACAAATATCAAATTTTTTTTAGGATCTATGAAACATGCATTCAATTTATCTTTACTATGCACCCAAATCACAGTAAAAGAGTGTTACTCGAAAGTCGAAGTAGTTCAATTCGAGAATTTATCTAATGATGCCATAATAAGTAACTTCTTCTTCTATAGGATTCCTATCCCTTACACTTGCCCTGAAGCTGGTTAGCGCTTTCATTGAGAATCCACTGTTCTGTGTTGTTTTGTTCATTTCAGAATTCATAGTGCTAAAAATATATCCATTTACTGAGTAAGTATTATATGATATGCATTTGAAGTTAGGACATCGACAATTCTCTTAAATTGAGACATTTCTTAATTATATAGTTGATGTCTTAACCAAGGAATGTATTCCATTGGTTTTCCTGCTGACAGATTACCCTTTCGATTTTGTCCTGTACGTGTTTGGCCTTGGATGTATGTTTAGTACTTCATATAAATTCCAAATCATAACAATTAATTATATATATATAACAATGTTTATTACCATAAGCCATTTAAAAATATAAAAAAGAATGATATACTTCATTAACTTACTCCTTCCATTGATGATTTTCAACGTGATGTTGCAAAACCCATCTGTGTGCTTGTTCGTATTGCACTGTAGTAAGTTCATAAACTTTTTCTTTCTTATCATTCAGGGAATCACCTGCATTTTCATCATCTATGAATATTTTTAGTCCTTGCTTATGACCTCCTATTGTATTATTAGGATAGTATTCCATGCAGTACATCATAGATTCCTCTATAATGTAGCATTCCGCAATACAGCCCTCTGGGTAAGCTTGATTCATCACATACTCCTTGTATGTTCTCATCATTCTGTTAAATATTAAAATTAGGTATTGATGAAAAATATAAGGTATTTTGAAAAAGTTAATAAATTAAAAAAGTTAAAGTTACCTCTCAAAAGGATACATCCATCGATATCTGATAGGTCCACAAACTTGTGCCTCCTCCGCCAAGTGCACAATAAGGTGTGTCATAGAAATGAAAAATGATGGTGGAAAATACTTTTCGAAAACAAATAATGTTTTCACTATTTTATTTTTCATTTCTTAAAGCTCCATCTATGAATTTCTTTAGAACATATGACGTTAAAGAATCTTGACAATTGTATAATGGCGGCGTGTAATGACTTTTCTTTTTTGAATGAATGCATCAATAATACGGGTTGTAACTGCTGCATTAGAATGTTATAATCATGTGACTTAAGACCCTTGAGGTGATAGTCATCCATACTGGTATGATGTTTTCAGTTTGCACTATACCCTCTCGGAACTTTCAAATCACTCAAGGTTCGACAAATGAGTTCTCTTTCAAATCTGGATAATATGAAAGGAGCCTTAGGCAATAACAAATTACCATTTTTTTTCTCTGGCCAATATTTTGATCTTATCTTCATATCCATATGATCCTTACAGGCTTGTAAACCATCCTTAGACTTGTCCTTAATGTCCATGATTGTTGTAATAAGGTTCTCAGTAACATTTTTCTCGACATGCATCATATCCAAATTATGACGAATGGGAATATGCTCCCAATACGACAATGTAAAGAAGATTGATCTCTTCGACCAAGCAGTAAGGTTAGACTCCTCATCTGTGGTCTTCTTCCTCTTATTTCCTATATGCTTTCTGAACTTGGTTTGTATATTATTCATTTTAACCAATACTTGTTCTCTAGACAAACGCTTTGGAGCCTATCGATTTTCATCATTCCCATTGAATCGAGATCTTTGGCTCCTAAAGATATGAGCTCTTGGGAGGAATCTTCTATGCCCCATATAAGCAAACTTCTTTTCATGTTTTAGCCAAACAGAGTCAGTCTCCTCACTACAAATAGGACATGCATACTTTCCTCCTGTCCTACACCTAGAAAGATGTCCATAGGCTGAAAAATCATGTATTTCCCATAATAAAATCACTTTCATTGTAAACCTGTTCTTCCCGAACGAGTATATATTATCAACCCTTTCCACAATTCATTTAATTCTTCAATTAATGGTTGTAAATATACGTCGATGTCATGCCCTGGACCATTTTTTACGGGAATTAAAAGTGTTAACATAATAAATTCCTTTCGCATGCATAAATGAGGTGGAAGATTGTATGGAACAACCATAACAGGACATCAACTATATGAGATGCTCATATGCCCAAAGGGGTTGAATTCGTCTGTTGCAAGTCCCAACTGAATGTTACATGGATCTGTAGCAAAATCACTAAATTTTCTATCTACAAACTTTCACATAGAAGAATCCACAGGATGACACATGTACGAGTCATGTTTTAGCGCCCTTTGAATGCCACAACATATTCTCTGCAATCCATGATACACTATAAAGTCTTTGTAACCTTGGTGTTAATGGGAAGTATCTTAGCACCTTTTATGGTACATGTGAGACTCTTGATCTTACAACACTATTCACTTTCCATCTGCTTGCTTTACATGTGGGACAACTTTCCTTATTAGCATGCTCCTTCCAGTATAGAATACAATCATTACAACATGCGTGCATCACCTCATAGTTCATACCTAACAAACTGATCAATCTCTTTGCATTATAGGTACTATCTGACAAAGAGTTCTCGCTTTGCAAAATCTTCTTGAGCAGTTGCAATAAACTTATAAAGCTATTATCTGACCACTGATATCTAGCTTTCATGCTCATCAACTCAACTATCATTGACAACTTTGTATACGCATGTTTACACGATGGATATAGGGGTTGTACCACATCCTCCCTTAATTTATTGTATTGAGTATCATTGTCTATGTCATCTTCAGGCTGACTACCATGTTCCTCATTGACCTCATTCATACATGCATCTAAGTCATCGGGTTGAACATGACTAAAAGTATAATTAACTAAATCAACCATTCTGGGCAACAACTCTTCATTACAATCAGTGGCAGATGTACTAGGAGCCTTGGCATTGACACCCATATTGGGAAGTTGTTCTCCATGAAAAAATCAAGTTGTGTATGTCTGATCTATACCATTCATAATCAAATGCTCAGAAACTGTACTTAGTATTTTCTTCCCACTCACATTACAACATCTAGCACAAGGACAACTATACTAATCAACACCTCTCGAATTCCTTTCGTAAAAATAATAAACGATTCAACGCCTTTCATGTATTCATCACTCAATATATCTTTCGTCATCCAATTCTTGCTCGGGTGCGTCAAATCCATTTTTGATATCACGTGCATGCAACATATAAAAAGTGAGATATAATAAAAAAGAGGATTTTCATAAACTGTCAAAACATGCCACACATGTGGTCACCAATCATAAAAAAATAAAGATCTATATATATCCGTTTACAGGGCTTAAACAATTTGCGGGCTATACAAACATAGACAATCGTTTACTTGTAAATCATTTACAACTTAAAGCCAAACAAGACAAGCTGTAAAGATGTAAATCATTTATAACTTAAATCATTAACATGCATCCAAAAGACTCCTTAATTGAGTTTGGATTATTTTATTGATTCAGGTTATTAATAGAAGTTATCTGTTGGTTGTGATGGGTGATTGTTCAAGTGTGGAGAAATCATGTGTCTATTTTTTTAAAAGAGAAAAATTAATATTTTTGGGTCTTATCAATTAAAGTGAGAATTGGGTTTGTTGGCTTGCAAAAGTCATGTTTTTAAACCAACAACCATAGAAAAAGTCCACTCATATGATTTCAAAAGTCCACTATGGATTGAGAATATTTCAAAACTATGCTGATTGAACATCCTAACCACTGAAATGGTGTCCATTGAATGGGTGGAAAAAAATCATTGGTAACCATCAATAGGAATAAATAAATATAAAATAGAAAAAGAAAAAAAATATAAACATTTACACATATAGGAATAAAATAGAAGAAGAAAAAAATTGCATGTATAATAAATTTTTATTTAATAGGCTTAAGAGCATGTGCTATAGTAAGAAATAAGTTAAATAATAACACAATAATCACTTAAATCTCATAAAACTAATGGTTTTTATCCAAAACTAATAGTCCCAAGTTTGATGGTGGGTCCACTACAAAGGGTGTTACCCTTACCATGGGCCCACATTGATGTATTTATTCTAAATCCACACCATCCATCTATTTTTCCATGTCAATTTATAACAAGAGACAAAGCAAATCCAAAGCTCAAGTGAACCATGCAATAGCAAAAAATGGTGATTGAAAACCCTACCAACCAGCTAATAAGTTCACAAAAACCCCAAATGTGTATATGTATGCATGCATACACACACACATGCGTGATGATCCATCCATCCATGCATGCATACATACATACATATACACACACATAAATCCATCCATGCATGTATGCATGCATACACACACATGCATAATCTATCCACCCATGCATGCATGCATATGTTTCATCCATCCATGCATGCATGCATACGTATACACATACGTACATGTGTTTTATCATAAAACCATGCATGATGCATCCATACAAAAAAAAATAATCAAACCATGCATACATATACACAGCTCCCACCTCCCCAGCTCTTGATGATCTCGGCTACTCAGAATATCCATGAGGAGCCAAAGAGATTGAGGAAATGCATCCATAACTTTCTTGGAGTGTTAAAAATGACGCCACCTTGCAAATAAAGCAAATATTGGGATACCTGTGTTCTTTATAACTATAAGATGACTGAAAAAGACTATTCTCATCCTACAAGTAATAATGCACAAGACCCACATGACAAATTGGAATCCCAGCATGGTTGCTATATAATAATTGTGTTAAGAGTCTGGTAATTCATCTCCTCAATTCGAGTTTACAATAAAATACCCATACCAACCACACCAGTAGAGAACATGCACTAAATCAATATCTTTCTTTACAAGCTTCTGCCATTCCCTTCAACTCATCCAAAACCAGCCACAGAAAATGGCAATACTGTCATATTCAGCAATTCATTTTTTCAAACATGCTTCATAAATCCCCAATGACATCATCAAATCAAAATCTAAGTCTCCCATCAATGGCACGATTTGGTTAGATGATCTCGTGCATTTTTCAAACATCCTTATTTTTTTATTTGAAGATCGCAAGTGAGATGAGATCTGCCCTGATTTGGGTGGCCTCTAACTAATGGGTCAACTGATGGAGAAACCATTTAAGGCCCGTTTGGATGCACCCTCTGAAAATTTTTTGAGGCCAAAACACTATTTTATCCAAATGGTAGATGATCTTGTGCATTTGGATGCACTTTGCAAACTGCCATCTCATCTCCCACTTGACAAAATTGGTACTGACTCGAAAAAAACCAATAGCTTGACAAAAGAAGGCTTGAAACTTCCTTTTCTAGAAGCCGCCTCCTGTAAGGAAGTGCATCCAAACAGGACCTAGATTGTTTACTAAGACCGCCAGAAGCAAGGTGGCTGCTGGTGGGTGCTCTATGAGCCGCAGAAAGATGTGTGTTTTCTCTATGTAGTCTATCCATTTTTCCACACCGTTTCAGGGCATGACAAAAAAATAAGGCAGATCCAAATTTCAGGTGGACCACACTGCAGGAAGACAAGGGTGATTGAATGCCCGCCATGAAAAACTTCCTGGGGCATTCAATCATCGCTATTTCCTGTGGTGTGGTCTGAGATTTGGATCTGCCTGATTTTTAGGCTCATGCCCTAAAATGAACTGGAGAAATGGATAGATGGATGGCATGGATAAAACACATGCATCATGGTGGGCTTACAACACCATCTAGTAGTGAGTGGCTACTGACAATGTCAGTAAGCACTCAGTGTCCATCTAAACAGGCCCTTAGGTGGGCACATCACGTTTCTCTTGAGCATGGTTGGTGATCCAATTTTATAAACATCCAAACATAATTAGCCTCCCATAAGTGAATATCTACTTCCAAACCTTAAAATAGTTAGCACCACTACCAAAAGGGTAATGTGGTCACTACAGATATTTTTCAAATAAAAATAGGTATGAATGGATTTACAAAGGAAAGGCCTATCTGGAAAGAGCCTGGGTATGTAGCGGGCAGATTGTTATGGACAAACGGTAATAAAGATTCGAGAATCATAGGTAAATAGAATAAACTTCTTGATATTTGAGTGAATAAACTTCTTGAACCCCAGATGTCACGTCCCAAACTCGGAAACCGGGCTCAAAAATTTCCGATCACCGAATCCGGCACTGACAGCCTCCATAGAACCCCATTCTCGTCTCCTAGCGCCCATTCGCCAGGTTCCGATCCTGGGATGCTATGAGGAGGATTTTCAACGTCAGTTTGATTCATAATAAGCATAACCAAAGGCATAACCCACAAACAACAACCAAGAACTCCATTACATTTCCATTATGATAAAAAAATTTACAAGTACAATGAGCATAAAGAAAAATACAATGGTAAAGAATAAAAACTCCAAAATGATCTGCAACGTGCCCCTACCTCAGCGCTGCTGCGAACCAACGTCACCTGCACGCAACAGTCGTGCATAAGCTTATAGAAAGCTTAGAGGGTGGTGAAAGTGTGTGCGTAAGGTAGTAATATGATCATGCAATGTCAGAATAATGCAGAATATGCAGATGGATCCATAATATCATGAGTCGTACCAAGGCTATGCAATGCAAGACAAGAATGGTATCGGCCATCCCAAGGCCATGCGATGTGCAATGCAACTCAAGCATACAGATCCTCATCTATGTCCACACATCAATACAGCTCAAATCTGGGATATCACCGGGGTCTAGTATACTCTAAACCAGATTGCCACCACATCACGCGCAATAAGGTAAGTGGAAAAGACCTCACTATCCGTCTGCCAATATCGGGCGCGACTCGTAGATAGCGGACCCATTCCTTGAGCTGGTCAGACTCAGCCTAGCATTGCCCCCTACACTCGGGCGGGTAAGGCCGTACCCCCTTCCAACCGACCATGACACAGTGGAGAGTGCGACCGTCTGATAATCGGCACTCAACGCTCATCTACCCACTCGGTCTAGACGTTGGAGCAACCTCTTGGTACCATAAGGGTTTAAGGACTTTCACCCAGGGATATCTATAGCACCCCATGTAGAACAAGATTTTTGATATCCAATCCTGCCAACGACGATGCGACTGTGGAGGCTACGGCCCTGATGTCGCTAGGGCGTACAATAACTATGTCACACAAATGCAAAATGCATGATTCACGCTATCCAGTCATGTAATAAATTCTGTGCATATCGTGCGCTCATGTAGGGCAACACTGCCTAATCAGGAGCCCATAAACAACCTGCCCGAAGGCATATGCTATGATCAGTCAATCCTCATATCAAGCATACATATGATGCGTATGATCATGAGTCATGAAACTATACTAAACATGTAAATGAGTGATGAACCATTCTTACAATGCAAATGGGCCTAGACGGCCTATACACAGCAAGTACGGCCCAGTAATGGGCCCTAAGGAGAGTCGTAATGTGGACATCCAACCAACATTACACTCACAATGTGGACGTCAAACCAACATTGCTCCCAAGGCACGATCTTTGTAAACATCGCTACTTAGTCTGTATTGGAATTACACATTGCAATGGACCGTAGGTTCATCCCATTGGGCCTTACATATATATCAAATGGGCCATATCTTATGGGCCTTTTATTCATCAGATGGGCCACATAAATGGGTCACACCAATGGGTCTTATGTGCATTACAATGGGTCAAAACCCGTGGGCCTTAGATTGCATCAAATGAGCTTAACTCATGGGTCTTAAAGGTAACGAATGGGCCGCACCAATTGAACCCCATATGTACGCCAAATGGGCCTTAACCCTTAGGCCTTGCATGCATATCAAAGTGGGCCTAAACCCCTAGGCCTTACATATATCAAATGGGCCTAACCCATAGGCCTTATACGAATCAAATGGGCCTACTTCCATGGGCTTTAAAAATGCATCAAATGGGTCCAATCTCATGGGCCTTGGGATATATCAAATGGGCCTAGTCCCATTGACTTGAAACATATCAAGTGGGCCTAAACCCATAGGCCTTAAATATCAAGTGGGCCTAAGCCCATAGGCTTTACATATGAAGTGGGCCCAAGTCCATAGGCCTTATATGAATCAAATGGGCCTAACCCATAAGCCTTTCATAAATTAAATGGGCCTAACCCATAGGCCTTTTGTAATTCAAATGGGCCTAGCCCATAGGCCTGTTATAAATCAAATGGGCCTAACCCATACATGAGTGGCCCACCCAACCAACAGCTCATGCCTTAAAATGATCTCACCAAGTGGATGGACGGTCTGGATGCATCACATGCATCATGGCGGGTCCCATTGTCGCTGGACAGTGAGGACTGAACACAAATCTCACCAAGGGCCCCACCGTCCGCTGGACGGTGAAAGTACAAATTTCAGATTAATCCAAAACTTTTGTGGGCCCAAGAATGAATTTCAATGGTATAGGTACGATTCCACTGCTTCCTATGGTGTGGGCCACCTGAGTTTTTGATCGAGCTGAAATTTGGAGGGGGCCCACCTGAGGAGGGGACCCACCTCATGAACGGTTTAAATGGCATATAAAAATCAGGGTGGGGCCCATGGCTGGAGGCCGTGGGTCCCAGTCGTCTGCCCGCCCGCCCGCAGCAGTGCAGGCACTGCCAGCGCTACCTGACGCAAGCAGCAGCTTGTTGCTTCATCTTTCCTCTCTCTCCTTTAATTTTATTATTGCCGAAAATCATGTGTGGGGCCCGCTACCTGGAAATCCACTCCAGCCATAGAGTTCTACGGCTTGCAACAGACAAAAAGAGTCCGAAGTTCGATTTTTTTGGGTGCATAGAAACACCAAAAAATTTCTCAATGGTAACCGCCAATGTTCCCCATGCTATGGCCCACCAGATATTCAGATCAGCCCCATTCTTTTACTCGACGGTTAAAACGATGTGGGTAAGAGGATGGACGGCTTGGATCGAATATATGCATTAAGGTGGGGTCCAAGCAAGTGACTCATCCCAAAAGTCCCCTTTTCTTTTTCTTTATACAGGAACGTCCAGCGTCCCAGACACTGGACGTTGTGGCCTCTTTTAAAAATACATTGTGGTGGGCCTATTGAAGTGGGCCACCACTGATGGATGATGGGGGTACAACATGCAAGGTGGGCCCCACTTGAAGGACACTTGGACAAAATAAATACTCAAGGTGGGGTCCATTCAAGTGGGCCACACAAACACAATATATATTAAAAAAGAAAATGAAGTAGGGAGAGTGAGATAGAGAGTGGGACACGCTTGTGATGGAGGGACCCCGACATTATGGGCCCTCCCTTACAATGAATCATACATCAAGTGGCCTTAAAGCATGTGGGACCACGAAATCTAAAATCAACGGTGGAGATCCTTTCCCCACCAACATGGACGGTCTAGATGACCTTTGAAAAGAAAATAAACATAATGATGGGGTCCATGGAGAATGGCCCCATCATGGAATGATCATGATGATCCTAGTGGGCCATCGACCACATTTTAGGGTCCCAAGTGAGATCCAAACCATTGATCGGTTGGCCTCACTTGGCCCATCTCAAAAATAGGAAAAACTAGTATGATCTAGCACCCACCGCCCGATCTTCTTGCTCCTAGGGGTTCCTTGGCCCCATAGCTTGGATTTCAATGGATGAGATGAGGAATGGAGGGTTGAGATGGAAGATGATGGGGTAGGAAAGTGGGCCACATTTGGAGCTTAGGAAGCTTGGAGAAATTCCATACATATAAAGCTTGAGATTTTGGTTGCTTGGAGATTTGAAATGAGAAAGAGAGAAAGAGAGAGAGTTGTAAAGGGAGAGAGAGAGAGTGATGGATGGATGTGGTGGTGATGGGTGTGTAAGAGCTTTTTGACTTTTGAGGCCTTTTGTGTAAGAAAAGGCATGGGCATGGAAGACTTTTGTAGCATTTGTGTAAGAAAGGTATGGGTTAGGAAGACTTTTGTGGTTGCTTAGGAAAAGGGGTGAAAGTGATGTGTACTTGACATGTACTTGACATGTGATGGATTGATGGATGATTGATTGATGGGATTGATGTGATTGATGTGACACATCATAGAGATTCCCTTGAGTTTCGCAACGCGCGGCGTTTCCTCACACCGAATGTCGGCCTATAACTCTCGACCAGGGTATCACCTCGACGCGGGAGTCGCGGCATTGGAACCGCAGCAACGGCGCAATAGCTATGGTATTGGTCTTGGGTTGAGTCGACTCAGGTTGTCGGCAGATGAATCAGGGTCGCGCGTCGATATCGGTTAAGGGTCGAAGGTTGCCAGAATTCGACCGGTAAGACCGCGGAAGTCTATGGAACGGTACGGTCTAAGATACGAGTCTTACACCAGATCATGTTAGTAGAGACATTTCATCAAACATACGTTGTGACACCTTAAACATGCATAAAAAATGATGAATGGAAAGACTAGTCTATCTTTGCATCCATTGTATACATGGTATACATCCATTGTATGCGGATTTATAGATCTAAAAATTAAAAATGTAAATAGAGAAATGAGTATTTGGCTGGTGAAGAGATGAAGGGCAGGGGCTGCTTGCCGCACCACTCAGGAAGGGAGAGAGAGAGAGAGAGAGAGAGAGAGAGAGAGAGAGAGAGAGAGAGAGAGAGAGAGAGAGAGAGAGAGAGAGAGGGCAGAGGGATGGTGGCGAGGGCAGAGGGATGGCAGCGAGGGCAGAGGGAGAGATAGAGAAAGGGCAGAGGGAGGGCGTGTGACGAGGTTAGAGGAAGAGATAGAGAGAGGGTAGAGGGAGGGCCGATTTTGGGAGAGGGAGATTGGGCGCGGCTTCTTTTGAGCGCGTGCCCAATTTTGGGACATTAAGGTCAGTGCTCTATGGGCCCCACCATGATGTACATGTTTCATCCATTTCTTTTATACATTTTTGAAGATCATTTTAGTGCTTGATATAGAAATTGATAGCGATATAAATCCTAGGTGGGCCACACCACAGGATAAAAATAATGAATGGATATTCACAATTAAAATCCTCCTAAGACCCACTGTACTATTTATTTGACATCCAATCTGTTGATTTGGTCATAAAGACCTAGATGAAGGGAAAAAATAAATATAAGCTTGATCCAAAACTTTTATGGCCTCCAAAACATTTTTAATGGTCAAAATTCATTCAACACTATTTCCTATGATGTGGTCCACTTGAGATTGAGATATAGTTCATTTTTTTTATCATATCATAAAATGATATATAAAAATAGATGGACGGCATGGATGATACACATACATCATGGTGGGCCCCACAGAGCACCGACCACCAACCAATGGCTAGTGTCAAGGGGAGTAGCCAATCTGTTCCCATGATTTATTCATGTCGTCCATCTATTTTTATATAATGTGGTCCAATCGGTTGATCTCAATTGTCTATTAAGTTCAGAACACATTTTCTGGGCTAGCTTGAAAAATATTTAAACTGAACGAGTGATATAATCTATGATTAATTTGGCCTTTTTCTCTAACCATCCTTTTTCCAAGACATGGATAGGATGCTTTCAATTGGCTAACAAAAGTGATTCTTTAGACTTATAAGTAATCCATGATGGTCCCTAAAAATTTGATGAATCAAATTGTTGATCGGACCTACTTTTTTGTAAATGATCTTGACTGTCCATTTTAAGACCATTGATCAAATCTTTTTTTTTTTTTTAGTTAGATCAATATGATTTATTCATGGTAGCCTATGAAATGAGTTGGACCTAATAAACAGTCTAGATCAATGGATTGTACTCATAAATTTCCTAATATAACTAGGAGAACTGTAGAGCACTGTGGGCCCCACCATGATGTATGTGTTTCATCCATTCCGTTCATCCATTTTTACAAATCATTTTATTTCTTGATCCCAAAAGTGAGAGGGATACAAATCTCATGTGGATCACACCACATGAAAACAATAGTGATTGGATATCAATCATTAAAATCCTCCTATGGCCCACTATACTGTTTATTTGACATCAATCTGTTGATTAGGTTATATAGACCCAGATGAAGAGAAAAAACAAATATCAGCTTCATCCAAAACTTTTATGGCCCCCAAAATGTTTTTAATGGTCGACCCTCATTCAACACTGTTTCCTATAATGTGGTCCACTTGAGATTTGGATATACCTCATTCTTGGACTCATACCGTAAAACGATCTGTAAAAACTGATGGATGGCATGGATGAAACCGTCAACGATGCTCTGTGGGCCCTACCATGATGTACATGTTTCATTCATTCCGTTCATCCATTTTTAAAGATCATTTTAGAGCTTTTTGCAAAAAATTAGAGGGATATAAATCTTAGGTGGTCCACACCACATGAGAACAATAGTGATTGGATATCCACTATTAAAATTCTCCTAAGGCCCATTGTACTGTTTATTTGACATCAAATCTGTTGATTTGGTCATATAGGACCAGATGAAGGAAAAAAAATAAAAATCTGCTTGATCCAATAGATTTAGGCTACCAAAATGTTTTTAATGGTCAACGCTCATTCAACACCGTTTCCTGTAATGTGGTCCACTTGAGATTTGGATATACCTCATTCTTTGACTTATACCGTAAAATGATCTGTAAAAACAGATGGATGGCATGGATGAAACTATTGACGATGCTCTGTGGGCCCTACCATGATGTACGTGTTTCATCCATTCCGTTCATCCATTTTTAAAGATCATTTTATAGCTTTTTGCAAAAAATTAGAGGGATATAAATTCAGGTGGTCCACACCACATGAGAACAATAGTGATTGGATAAAATCCTCCCAAGGCCCACTATACTGTTTATTTGACATCAAATCTATTGATTTGGTCATACAGGACCAGATGAAGGGAAAAAACAAAAATCAGCTTGATCCAATAGATTTAGGCTACTAAAATGTTTTTAATGGTCGATGCTCATTCAACACTGTTTCCTGTAATGTGGTCCACTTGAGATTTGCATATATCTCATTTTTGGTCTCATATTGTAAAATTATCTATAAAAATATATGAATGGCATGGATGAAACACATACATCATGGTGGGGGCCATAGAGCACTGACCACCAGTCATTGGCTGGTAGGGGTGTACACAAACCGGGCTAGCCCGGTTAACTCGCTCGACTCGGCCTGAAAAAGCTCGACTCAACCCGACCCGGAACTGAGTTCGGGTCAGGACGGGCCATTTTTCTCAGCCCAAAATTGAGTTTGAGCCGAGCTCGGATAGGGCCCAGTTCAACCCGACTCGATCGACCCGACCCGACTAGAACTTAATTTGAATTATTTGTATTTCACATGCACGATTTCTTATACTTGCCTATCATCCGTTCCACTATCAGAGTATTAAAGTATTTATTATTCCATATGTTAGTTGTAAACAACTTTAAAAAATGAGGAAGATTCCTTAACTGTACACATGGTGTAGTTGTACAATAGCTCAAATTATATAAATAGTTTAGCATAAACCAACAATCTGATTTTTCCTTTTGAATTTGGAGCAAGTGCTACTTTACTCCCAATCGCCCATTTGTCAACCATTAATTGAATGGTTACAATTGATTGATTAGTGCTATTTTAGAGATATAATCCATCTGCAATGGAACTCATAATTTGGATGATCTGGATAGCTGAACATCAGTGCCACAATGAAAAGGATGAGTCACCATCATTTTTTCAAATGGTGGAAAACTAACATAGAAGTCATTTTCCCCTCATTCATTTATAGTAAGTTGATGGACAGAAAGTCAAAGAAAAGAATAGATAGTGTTTTTATTACTACAACAGGTAAGATGTTACTTTCACTATCTTCAAAATTGTAGCCCTAGGATTCCTTTGTGTTAGGATGAAAATGGAATTGATCACCTATTGCAGAGTACCACACAGCATGATGGGCGTCCATTCACTCTATTTTACTGATCATTACCCTCAATTTGACTAGTTACTCGCCTCGATCATACTACATATGAGAAAGATATTGGGCAAACAAGATTGATAACAATTTGAGTGAATTTTGATTTAAACATCTGAAGTTATTTACTCTTCATGTTCGGACTGATCAGATTGTCCAAAAATAGTTAAAGGTTGTTCATAATATCAAAAATATATAAATGAATAGAAAACACAAACATTAGCTTGATCCAAAACTTTTATGGCCTCCAAGAAATTTTAAATGGTAGAGGTTCAATCACACTATTTCCTGTGGTGTGGTCCACTTGAGCTTTGGATATGCTTCCTTTTTGTTCTTTAGACCTCAAATTATCTATTAACATGGATGAATGGAGTGGATAACATAAATAAATAACGGTGAACCCCACATAGTTACTCTAGTAAAGGTAACGAGTAACTCACTTAAATGTAGTGGAGAAAGTTTTCCTTAAAACATTCATAATCATATATTGGGCGTGCCTAAATGTGATTCACATATCTAACCCACTCATTATGTGTGTCCCACTTGGATGAGGGGTCAGACCAAGTTTCAACTGCATCCAAAACTCATGTGGGCTCCACCAAGTGCTTTTATATTTTTTAGGATGTTTTCAAATATTTTTAAATGGTATGGCCCACTTGAGTTTCGTTTACCAATGATTTTTGAGATATCTCATAACCTAAAGGGGACACATCAAATCCACGGTGTTGATGTTCGACACACATCATGATGGGGCCCACAAAACTTATTAACATCAATTCTTAGGTTCTCATGAGGTCAGTAATTAGTTGGGTCACAATTTTAACTAGAATATTTGGCCCATTTTACATGTCTAGTCCATTCACTCTATTTTACTATCAATACTCTCAATTTGACTAGTTATTCGCCTCAATCAGGCTACATATGAGAAAGATATTGGGCATACAATTGATTAACAATTTCAGTGAAATTTAATTTAAACATTTGAAGTTATTTACTCTTCAATTTGAACTAATCAGATTGTCCAAAAATGATTAAAGGTTCAATTAGTGGATGTGCCTAATAATTTAGTAATTTTATTTTTCACAAATAAATTTAACATTTTTTTACTGTTTTAACTAAATATCATTTTTATTATAAATAAATTTAACATTTTTCTTACAAAAATTAGTTTTCTTTTTTAAAATAAATATTTTTTTACAATTTGTCAATTTTTTTCACAATTTTGTTTAATTTTTTTAATTTTCTTTTTCAAAATATTATTTTTTTATCGATTTTTTTTTTCAAAATTATCAACATTATTCAAAGTTCTTAATTTTTTTTTTCAAAATCTAGATTTTTATAAAATTATAGGTTTTTTTTTTTTAAAATTTAAAATTTTCTTAAACATTGTTAATTATTTTTCTAAGCTTCTCGACTTTTTTTTTTTTTTTTGTGAAATTCATAATTTTTTTGAGCTTCTTAATTTTTGACCTAAGCGTTAGATACGGCTTAGGACCGTCTCTAATAGAGATGGTCTTTGACAGTCTCTAACAGCGACGGTTTTTGATAGTCTCTAATAGAGAGGGTCTTTCACAGGGTTATAAGACGGTTTAGGACAGTCTCTAATAGAGATGGTCCTTGACCGTCTCTAATATAGACGGTCATTGACAGTCTCTAATAGAGACCATCTTTAGTAGGGCTATAAGATGGCTAAGGACCGTCTCTAATAGAGACGGTCTTTGATAGTCTCAGATTACAAGTAAAAGACGGCCAATGACCGTCTCTAATTTAGATGGCCAATGACCATCTCAGATGACCGCATATAAGACGGTCAACGACCGTCCTAAATGATTTGTGGACATTGAAAATTTTAAGATAATATTAAGGACAGTTAGGGGCCGTCTAAAATGTTAGAGACGATTTATGGCAGTCTCTAAAGCATCTCTAAACCAAGCAATTTTAGAGACGGTCTAAGACCGTCTCAAAATCTGTCTTTTTTTTTTTTTTTTCCATTTTTCACGTAGTGCATGTTATATGGATCATCATCCTTAGCTTACATGGGTCATAGTTGTCAGTTGTTATGGGTTGTTCTTGATACAACTATGACCCATTGTGCTTCATTACCACGACCCAACGTGTCGAAACTTGGAAATGTAAAAGATTTAATGTGTCATGATTTTAGTGGATGAGTTCCAAGTGACCACACGGGGAATGACCGATGTAGCGAAGCTAAGAGAAATGAAGTGTACGTGTGGTCAGTTTACACAGTGTTTGACAAGACACAATAAGACATTTCAGACAAAGTGAAGGTTTTATGTGAGAATATGAAGCCTCCAGAAACTAGAAGATCTGATGGGAGACCTAACAAGGTTAGAATTACATCCCAGTGAGAAGATAGATCAACACCCAGATGCTCGGGATGCAAACGAATAGGTCACAATCGGTGTCGATGCACTTTTGTCCTTGCTGGCTGAGGATCAAGCCGAGGCTGATGATGACTTATTTTTTTTGTTGTTTGTGGTAATGTAATGTGAACTCTAATATACTTATTGATTCATGAACTTTAGTGCATGTTAACCACCATCTAATGTGGATGCTAACCACAATCAATTGTGCGTTTGAACTATGACCAATATACAAAAACGTGAACTTAACAACGGGTCGTGGTTATTATGACAAATGGATCGTGATTGTCATGTTATATTGGTCGTGTTTCTAATAAGGTTGTGGTTATCAACAACGGATCAACAAGGATGACAACCACGATTCATTACAAATGTGAACCACAACCCATTTAACATTAAAGCCACGACCCATATCAACTACGACCAATGATTCACGTATACCACGAAGCATATAACACAACAACAATGACCCACATATCATTCCAGTCAGGGTCCATGTATCATGACAACCATGACCTATACAACCTCACAACCATGACCCATTTACAATGACAGTGGGGACCCATATATCATGTCAACCATGACCCAATGTGGATGATAATTAAGACCCTTTATGCACATGAACCACGAACCCAAATATCGGACTAGCATAAATAACATAGGTCGTGGTTTTTGTGATATATGGTTCGTGGTTATCATGTTAATTAGTCGTGCTTTACTCAGTGTTGTGGTTTTCAACAACAATCCGGTACGGATGATAAACACGATCCATCATAAACATGATAACCACGATGCGTGTAAATGGTCAACCACGTTCCATGCAACACAACAAACATGACTCATATAATATGACAACCACGAACCCATATTCAATGATAATTATGATCAATGCTTCACATTAACCACGAACCATATAACACGACAACCACGGCCCAAAGATTATGACATTCAGGATCCATATTTTATGATAATTACGACTTATACAACATTACAACCATGACCCATATACAATGATAGTCATGACCCATGTATCGTGTCTCGAGCGTGATCACAGGGCTTGTCTCTGTTCGAGCCAACCATATAATCCGATGAGCACCTACTTGGAGTTGGCGAACCGGGTGTGTAATGGTTTCTTCCGAGTTCCAGGCTGATGTGAAATGGGCTATTCTATCTTTCAGGTAAACGAACTCGATATTTTATAACATGACAACAACGATCTATTTAACATAACAACCACAATCCATAAAACATGAAGACCACGACCCATATCAACTGATACCACGACCCATGTTACTTTGACAACCACGATCCATATATTATAACAACTACAATCCATGTTACATAAAAACCAAGATAAAAAAAGAGTCAACAACGATCCTTTGCCTGGGTCGTGTATTGACAACGTGAAGGATTGTGGTTGTCATCTACAAAGGATCGTGTTTGTCACTGTGGAAGGTAGAGATGACTTTAATCAAGTTGTGACAACGAAAGCCCTCACCATATCTAGTTTGAAGCCCAAGTCTTTGGTCCACAACTCTGTATTGTGGTTATTATGTCATATGGGTCGTGGTGTTAATGTTCGATGAGTCGTAGTTGACATGACGATATATATCATGGCTTTCATTGTATATGGATCACGACAGTTATGGATCGTTGTATTCGAATTTTACAGACTAGTATGCCCTCGACATGTAAAAAGAGGTAATGATGAAAGGTAAAGTTGGTGCCCTATTTGTGCTATGCTGGTATATTTCATAAGATTTTAGTTCTTTCTCAGTTGTGGGACAGATCTTATGTAAATTTTCAATCTACACCGATTGTTAGTTGCTAGAATATGTACTAATCTTTATCCAAAAATATGAACCTTATTTATAGGCATAGTTGATCAGATCGATATAAATGGTGATAAGGTGTTGAGAACTACGTGGGCCGTACATCCACCTGATAAAAATTATTTTTATGCCATGTCTTTATATACATACATTACATACGATGGTCAGTTTAGATGACATTTATATATCACTGTGGACCCCATATATCTTAGTTTGTACTGAATTAATATATCGCATGTACATACATTGAAGATGGCGTGCTAAAGGCAGGAAGTTCGCTTACAATTCTAAACGCAGAAGATCAATCGTTGATCATCTAGTTCAAGTCTATTGGCCCATCATAAATCGAATCTAATCCATTGGAATTGTTCATGGATGATGGATTCCTTTAAAATTTTTATTAGTGACACCTATTGAGTCATCAGTGGCCCACACTTCGTAAAGATGACAAATTATGGGCTTTTACGGAAACTATTGGTTGAACTGTTGTGGTCCATTGGATTCGAATATTTTGACCATTCTTTGGATAATTCTGTTTCTTGACGTTACAATTAAAATGGATGGTGCGGATCAGAGAAAAGGAAGTTCGATGTGACTTAGAAACGTCCGAGGTTGGAAGACATACAATGTAAAGCAACCACTTGTCCCCATACAGAACACCGACTTTATCTTGGAGCTTCTTCTCTGGGACCCCTTCACTTTTTATCCCTAACCCTTTTCTTCTCCCTTTTTTTTTTACTGGTTTTGAATCTTCTTCACTGGGGCCCTCCATCACCACTCGCCTAGTACATCTACAAGTTCAGTGAAGCTCAATCAATATAAATGACAAAGCAAAGTAATGGTTGACAGGGATGGTGTATCATGATTATTATGTTATGTGAGTCGTGGCTGTGAACCACGACCCAATATATATGACTATAAAGATATGTATAGCATGACAGTCATGATCATGGTTGTGATCGGTGTTAATATGCTGAATGGATCGTGGTTGACAAGGTCAGTGTATTGTGGCCTACATGCTATGTGGGTTGTGGCTGTGAACCACAATGTTGACGACATTAACCATATGTATGGCATGACAACCACGATCATGGTCATGATCGTGGTTTGTTTGCATAATGGATCATGGTTGACGGTCAAAGTGGATTGTGGCTCATATGTTATGTGGGTCGTGGCTATGAAGCACAATTCAATGTAGATGACAACAACGATCTGTATGGCATGACAACTCCGATCGTTGTTGCGATCTTGGTTGGTTTTCCTAGTGGATCATGGTTGACAGGCACATAAATGACATCAATGAACCGTGTAACACAATTGTAAACCACGACCCAGCACAGATGATAACCATGATCTAGCGTAGATGATAATAACGAACCGTGTACCATGATAACCATGATCCTTTAAAACTTGTGATAAACATGACCCATCGTGGATTACAACCGCGATCCACTATGCAGTACAATTACGACCCATGTTAGATTTTGTAAGACCATCTTATTATTAATTAACAATCCACGACCACGTTGGAATGCAGGTCGAAACAAGCCAATCATGACCACATGCTTAGACTTCGCAAGGGCATAGGTTTCTCCCAAGTGCTCCGTCAATTTTTTGAAAGACTTGGTTGAAGATATGAAGAAGAAACATGATAGAAAGAAACTATTTACAGACAGCTGGTTTAGATTTCTTCTTGACTTTCCACTGGTCGAGTGGAGGGCACATTCTCAAATCATGCATTGCCTAATACAAAAGCATGTTAGTGATCTATAATTCGATGTTCAGGCACCAAGATAAAATTTACTGAGCTCAATTTTACACTAATAATGGGTCTTAAGTTTGGACTACTTAGGATAGATGGTGGCGGTCGTGCCGAGGCCGAAAGAGTAGAGGCAGGGAAAGACATTAAGGAGAGCTACCTGAGTGCAGGTGGAGTGAGTAGACCAGTATTAAAAGAAGCCTATCGGTCACTCGCCAATAAAGAAGAACATATGTACGTAGTGAAGCTATGTCTAATAATTTGTGTTGAGTCTATTAGTTGGATCTCTGCAAAAGAATAATTGTGTTGATACGTTTATCGACATGGTTGATAACTAGGATTATTTTAATAACTACTCCTGGGGTAGTGTGGGGTATGATTATTTGAAGAACGGGGTTAACACTGCGTCTGACATTATTCAGGAGGAAAGGACAACTAGCCAGTACCCCGAATCATACAACACATGTGGATGTGCATTTTCCCTACAAGTATGTTATTCTGTCCTGATTCATACTTTGAGTTTGAATTTTTCTCCATACATGTCAACCAATATGTAATTCATGATAATTGTTCTTAAACAGATTTGGGCCTATGAACGGTTCTTGCAACTCACTGGTGACCGTAGGTGAGCCGTTAGAAGACTGCCTATAAGGATTCCTCGGATACTAAATTGGGGTCCCAAGAAAATGGGTAGATATGAAACTATATCTGTCATCTTCATAGTTGTGCCGGTAAGATTTATTCAATTAGTAGTGTAATTTGAATCATACAGTATGTTTATAATTAATAAATCAATTTTGCTCCTGCAGGTGGTGCTAGCTTCAAAGCTTCAACCAACGGTCGAAGACGCAGAGACCGAGGTTGTCAGGGGTATAACTGATGACAATATTCATATAAAGGATAAGGCTCTGTGGTCAGCATCCACGACAGACAACGGAGGATGATGTAAGAAATAAAGTTAAGGCTGATCTTACAACCTCTCTCTTGGAAATGAAAAATATAATTGAGCTTGATAAAACCTCCCTCGATAAATGTCTTGGGAGTGAATTGAAAGATAATAAAAAAACAAGATCCACAATAAAGAAATTTAATAAGTGGATTGAGTTCCTCGCCATTGAAGTGTGAGGAATAATGTAACACCTCGAAAATCGAGGGTCGAGTAAAACTCAACTCTCGAGAGTCATCACATCACTTATACAACATAGATAATGATGATTACATGTTGTCCGCATTAGTGCATTAAACATGAATGAGATTACGCTAAATCAACATATCATACTCTAGAGATGGTTAAATTTAGCAAGCGGAAGACTGTGATAGATATAAAGTATATATGTGGTTATAAATTCCTAGAGTATGATCATGTCACCAGGCTGAATATATACATGTTTGTTCCAAAATATATAAAATGACAAAGTGTAATGTTCAACTAATTTGTATCCCTGTAATCTCGTCGATCAATACATGGTCTATATAGACCGGCTTGATAGCTGCATATAAGAGAACTCCTCCTCATCGTCGTAGAAGTCAGGCTCCGCTTTGTAAGCCTTGCCATCATCTATAGCTAAAATAGAGTCTGATTGGTGTTTTAAAATACTGTCCCAAAGTGGGAGTGAGTGATCAACTCAGTGGTATTATAAGGCAAAGGTTAACATGTTATCAATTTAGTCAAGCAGTAATGATAAAGCAATACAACAATCATGTCCTAAGTACTCTGGTTAATGCAGGAATGGAATGCTGTAATGATTCATGCCCTCACCTGCACTCCCTCAGCGACATCATCTCACGATCGCACATGACAAACTCCCCAAACGTGTGCTTTCTCACCAAAGCACATGCAATGCGGTGCATGGTCGTGTTAGCTAAGCAATTTATTTAGGCTTATTCATACAATAGATTCAAAAAGCTAAGGTACCTCCCTTTATATCATTTACCCAAACGATGATCCATCTAGGGTCATCAATCCTAATTAATCACATACGATAGGAAAGTTATAGGGTAACATCACCCCTGATTTAAAAGCAGTGGATAAGCAAGTTCAGGTTGCTACAGGAGGCTCGTCACCTCAGTATAAGCATAGTTTATACTCGAGGTCACTACGAGAAAGCTCGTCACCTTAGCGTAGGCTGACAGCTCGAATATAGTATCTCATACCAGCGTATTCGGCTCACGAGTTTGGATTACTCACTGGACACTACGGGAGGCTCGTCACCCCAGCGTAGGCTGACAGCTTGACCACGGTGTCCCATACCACCATGCCCGGCTTATGAGTCTTAGTGGATTGTGGTACCAAGGTTGAAATAGGCTTTACATTGGTAAGTGGTACCCCAGATTCAAGCAGTAACGTCCATACATGGTAAACACACAATAGGCTAATCGAGTTATTTGACAAGTTTGATTAGTATGACCGTACCCTGAATTAATCGACATGGAGTGCATAAGCACTCCACGTGGCCTAACCACTGTTGACAATCATCGTACGACTCAGATTCATTGAACATATCCAACTTGGCGAATCTAGTTCTACCACTTAACCGGGAACCATTACTGATTGCCTGGACTACGTAGTAGTCCCAATCATACTCAATTACAATAGGTAATCACATGTGATAGTCATGACAACATTTAACAAATAATCCAAATACAATCATCATTTGAACATTTTATCAAACACTTAAAGCATGCTACTATACATGGCATTTTTATACATAAATCATGTATGTGAACTTAAGGTTACATGAAAGAATTTATACACATAGGTAGGGTAATTGAGAATCCTATCTCAACACCCTTAATAATTACAATTCAACAACCGATTATTCATTCAGACATTTTATCAAACACTCAGCCTACACATTACTATGTACACGCCCTAACTTAGTTATAACATATATTATAGCGAATTCTTTCATAAAGGAATTTTCATACATACTCCAAATATGTATTCTAGATTAATAGTCATGGCAAGTACAATTCATGATAGTAATTTCATTCAAACATTTTCCCAAACACATGGAATATATCCACATAGTTCACACACATGTATTATCTATCGAATACTTCATAACTAAGATCATATGGTGGCAAACAAGTCAGTCATAAATCATTGCTGACATTGAAAGCCTTGAAAACCATAACCTAAATGTTTATAGTCCGTACCTTTCGTCGGTACGCTTGTTACGAACTCGGTTCGTACACCATATCTTTGTTTACGACAACAACTACCTAAACACTGAAATAGGTTAGTTATTTTACCGATTTCTCTATTTGGATTCATAAAACAGATTAGGGTTAGGATTTCTTACCCAAAAAATGAAGTTGTATTTGACGGTGTAATGACACGGGAGATATGATTTGGTACGTGGAGTGGTGGGAGTGAATCCCAGCAACGATCTCCTAATCTCTCACTCTTCTCCTCACTCTTTTCTTCTCTTCTCTCTTCTCTCTCTTAGGGTTAGAGAAAATTCGTATGAAATGAGAGAGGGGTGAATTTAGGGCATTATACAGGCCCAGAAGTGATGTTAACAGCCCCAGGGCCATGGTATACTTAGGTTATAGCCAAAAGGCGTCTGTTTCAGGCTAACGGAGCTTCTCTGGAGATCCATTGCTCGCATACGGTCTAAAGAAAGTTCCCTGACAATGGATCTATGCTAGGTTAAGGTTTTGGTCTGATCGGATTAGTGAATCGATCGTGGGAGATCCGTTTTAGTTTAACAGTCATTATCACTCGATCGGGGCCACAGGTATATCAGCGGGTGTAGGAAAATTTTTCTGATCTAAGGGTATAGTTGGGTCAAAATTTGACGGTCTGAAATCTTAAATTTGGCTTGCAAGCGAACGACCCAATTCACTTAAGTTTGAGTACATTTTCTAAAGATATTCACGTTTCTACACACTTTGCTCCAAACTCAAGTTGTGCGTTTCTGGATATTATTTGGACTCGATTCCCGCGATGGTTGTCAGGCTCAGTAAGGCAGTTATAACCGTATGGTTTTATGGTAATCGAACTTTTGATGTGCGGTCCAGGTCCAGTATGGAGTTTCAATGTGCTCTTGAGAGCAACTGAATTTTGAGATTGATCCTAGGTTTCTAGGTAATGTTGGGTTAGTGATTCTAGTGGTTTTGGGTTCTGTAGTTTGTATAGAAAGTGGTCTGAGATAATTCCATTGATTATTTAGTTTAGTCTTAATTAATTTTCATCTAATTTTTAAATGATTCACTCATTAAGGATTTCTGCATGAGGTGGTATTTGGGTCTTTGTACAGATTTTTCTGAGACATTATAAATAAAAGGTGAATTGGAGCGGATTGATGAGTTTGGAGTGGAAATAAAGCACCTCAAGGAGGATTATGCTTCTTTACGTGAAGAAGTGAAGTTAATGAGAGATGATATTAATACAAAACATGTATGTGAAATTTCCTTTCTTTATCTAACCTATTTGTTAATAGCTCACTGTGAAGGTAAATGAAAAATGGATCGTGGTTGTCTTCCACATAGGATCGTTGTTATCATCCAAGAAGAGTCGTGGTTTTTCATGCACCTAGGGTCCACGATCCAACATTGATGGCATAGGGTCGTGGTTTCCGTGTAACGTAGTTTGTGGTTATCATACATAGTGGATTGTGGTTTTCATCCATGATGGTTCGTGTGTGGTTGAACCACGACCTAACATGAATGACAACCACACCCAATTGGTCTAATAACCACGACCCTATTCTTGATAGTAGTTGTCACCCACAGCTGTTTCAACCACAACCTAATATGGTTGATAAACACGATCCACTATTCATAATAACCACGACCCTTAGTTCATTGTAGTTGTCATCCACAGTATGTCGTGGTTCATATACATGGAGGTCGATCGTGGTTGGGTTCCTTATAAAAAGACATTGAAATACAAAATAATATCTGATTTTATTACAAGACATTGTCTCTTCGATCAGCCCTCTCAGAGGAGAAAATGCTTCACTATATGAGCAGTTGAAGCAACATAGAAAGGAGATCAATGCTTCACTGCAGGAGCGCATGTGAAGCAACATAGAGAAGACATCAATGCTTCACTGCCGGAGTAGGTGAAGCAACTTAGAGAGGAGATCAATGCTTCAATGCAGGAGCAGGTGAAGCAACTCAGAGAGGAGATCCAGGCAATGAAGGTATATGAAGTTGAATCTATCCTGAATCGTTATTATCATACACCAGGGGTCATGGTTGACATGCACACTAGATCGTGGATGAGTCACGAACCATATAACATGATAGTTGTCTATCTAGACAAGGGTTGTAGTTTCTACAAAATGTGGAGGTGATTATCGTCCAGTGTGGATTGTGATTATCATCCGTTCGGATCGTTATTCTCATCTAATGTGGATTGTGATTATCATATATAGTGGATCGTGGTTAACATCCACGAACCTCCATGGATGTGAACCACGACCCACTACGGACTATAACCAGGCTCCATTGGCCGTAATAACCATTTGATATACAATTTTATTATAAGACAATGTTCCTTCGACTAGCCCTTTGATCGAATAGAATACTTCACTGCCGGAGCAGATGAGGCAGCTTGGAGAGGAAATATATCATGCCCCAAACTCAGAAATCGAGCTCATAAAATTTTCGATTGCTGAATTTGGTGTTGACAACCTTTGTAGTACCCCATTCTTGGCACCTAGCGTCCATACCTCAGACTCCGATCCTGGGATCCTATAAGGAGGATTTTTCAATATATATTTAACTCGTAATAAGCATAACCACAAGTATACCCAAATCACAAAGAGAACATTATCATCATATATCTACTAATATAAACATTTGAATACAATACTGAAAGGAAAATACATATATCGAAGTCAAAGTTCTAGAAGACCGCTGCACACTATATGCTCGACGCGGCTACAATCTAACGCTACCTGCATGCATTTATCGTGCACAAGCTTATAGAAAGCTTAGGCGGTGGTGAAAGTGTGTGCGTAAGATAAGTGTCGAGTATGCAATACAATGCCATAAATCATAAAATATCGAAATAGGCAAAAATACTGATAAGATCATGAATCATATGATATTAGAGTAAGCAGAAATATACTGATAAGTCCATGAGCGCCATCAGCCGTACCAAAGCTATGCGATGCAAGGCATGAATGCTAACGGTCATATCAATGCAGAAACATGACAACCCAAAATGTTAAATGCTGCGGATGCAATGCAATATGCGGTGCGAATGAAATGAACAAGCTAGAGTGAATTCAGGATGATAGTATGTAGTATCGCAGGCTATGGGGTCCCTCACAAGTGACTTCTATCCAAACTAGTCCATACTTAAATTTGGATAGTCAGACTCAATGTGAAAAACTCCTGATCTCAGGTTAGTCGCGTGCCTCAATCAAAATCCTAGCCATTGCGAAGGTACACGTAATAGATAGTTGCTTACCACCAGCCCGAGTGAATAGTGAATGAATGAATGAGTATGCAACTTCTACTCAATAAGTCCACATATCAGCACTGTACATCTCTGGGATTATCACCGGAGTCTAGTACATTCCAATTAGGCTACCGCATAGCCCAGTGAGTGGAAAAGACCTCACTACCTGCCTGTCAATAGTATACCAATGCCTACCTGACTCGTTGATAGTGGACCCATTTGGGAGCTGGTCAAACTCAGCCTATCTTATAGCCCCCTCACTCGGGTGGATAAGGCCACACCCCCTCCTAACCGACCACGACACAGTGGGAGACGCGGCCTACTGGTATTTGACACTCGGACACTCATGTATCCACTCGGTTTAGATATTGGCCCATCTCCTGGCCTCAGAGGTTTAAGGACTTTCACCCTTGGACATTCAAAGTACCCAGATGCTCGAACCAAACATTTTCGGTGTCCCATTTGCCCATCCACAACATGCCTGTGGAGGTCACAACCCTGATGTCGATAGGGCATACAGTAATCAGAATCACACAATGCAAGATGCATGAGTCATGTAATCCAATCATGCATCAATCTTATGCATACCGTGTGCTCATGTGGGATAACTCCACTTATCAGGGAGTCTCATAAACCATCTGTACTATGACATATGCCAGGGTTAATCACATCTCATAATAAACATACAGATGATGCGTATGGGCATGTATAATGATGCTATGCTGTCACATACTCATAATCGGTATAAAAAACTGACATTAACAATCAGCTTCGACAATGTGAACATTTAACCAACATTGTCCTCAAGGAATGACCCACATAGAGCCTAACATATAGTGGACCCATGGCCTCACATAAGGACCTAATATACAACACCATGGGCTTCACTCAAGAGATTAATACACATCACGATGGGCCTTATATACATCACAATGGATTCCATCGCCTGATCCTTAAATGCATCACAATGGGCCTCAATTACGGGTCGGATATACATCATATAGGTCTTAACAATCGGCCTTGGCAATCGAAATCGGCCTCGACAATTGAAATCGGCCTCAACAATCGAAATTGACACTTGGAATCGGCCTCGATACTCGGCCTCGACAATTAGAATTGGCCTCGATAATCGAAATCACCTTATACAATTAATCTCGATAATTGGAATCGGCCTCGATACTCAGCCTTGACAATCGGAATCGGCCTTGAAAAATTGGAATCGGCCTTAATACTCGGCCTCGACAATTAGAATCGTCCTATACAATCGGCCTCGATGAATCGGAATCGGCATATACAATCGGCCTCAAAAAATCAGAATCGGCGAGAATATACTTAACAAGGCCTAAGATAAGGTCACAATGTGGATATTCAAGCATCATCGCCCATCAATGTGGACACTTAATCATCATTGTTCCCAAGACATGACCCATCTTAATCATCATTACATACATCATGGAGTAATCTCATATCATAATGGACCTCATATATATCGAGTCGGCCATATCATATGGGCCGCACCAGTGGGCCTCATATACATCAAGCAGACCGCGTCCACGGGTCGCACCAATGGGCCTCATATACACAATAGGTGGGCCTTGCTCATGGGCTCAAATACATAACATATGGGTCGCATCAATGGACCGCATCCGTGTGCCTCATATACATAACAGGTGGGCCTTACTCATGGGCCTCATATACATAATGGGTGGGCCTGCTCATAAGCCTCAAATACATAACATGTGGGTCGCATCAGTGGGCCTCATATACATAACGGGTGGGCCCCATCTCATGCCGGTAGGTGGGCATCATAACACATAAAAAACCGTGGGCCGCTCGCTGGACGTTCAGTTCACCAATGTGGGGGCCACATGAATGGATGGTGGATACAAAACATATCTCATGTGGGCTCTACCAGATGGAGGTGTACGGCATAGATAAAACACAATTATCAAAGTGGGCCCCACCTGTTTTTTAGCCGTTTAATTTCCACTGATTAATGATAGTGGGGCCCATAGGAGTAGGGATCAAACTGACATTTGTATTTCCCTACATGCAAGTCTGTGTAATATCGTAAATAGATTAGATGGAAAATAAACATCAAGATGCGTCCTGGAGAAGTTTCAACGATGGACATCAATATCTTCACTGCTCCCTGTGGTGTGGCCCAACGGAGATGCCCCCTTTTGGCCTCGGGCCCTTAAAATTATCTAGAGAAATGGAGGGACGGTGTGGATCTGATACATACATCATGGGGTTGCTCATGCAACAAATGGAGATGAACAGCATGGCTGCAAACATCAAGGTCAGCCTACATAGCTTACTGACGCCACTGCAGTGGGCCCATCGTCCTGAAAACGGACGGACTGCATGGGTGAAAGACACATATATCAAAGGTGGGCCCCTCTCTGCGGTCTCCAGAAGTGGACGGCGTGGATTATAGAACATATACATCAAGGTGGGTCCCACTCACGTACCACACGTGTGGGGTGGGCCCCACATCCAAAATAGATGGGCGGTATGTATAAAATACATACGTTAGGGAGGGCCCCACCCAACCATCGTCCAAGACAGATGGCGGGGATATACAATATATAAATCATGATGGGTGCCACCTACCACACGTGTCACACGTGTGAGGTGGGTCCACTCCATCAGTGGATGGATGGCATGAATAAAACTCATGTGTCATGGTGGGAATCCACCGTCCCAACCAAGGATGGTGTGTATAAAACCATACATCACGGTGCAGCCCCCTCAGCACCGTCCAGTCTTCTTGGATGGTGGGGACTGCATAAATGCACCTAGGTGGGACCCTCAGAGCTGGGTGATGTCATGCACACCAGCTATATGCTGCTGGGTAGCAAGCAGACGGACGGTGTGGATCATCAATGTACGTCCACATTCCACCCTTGAATGAATAGATGGCGGTGGATAAAACAGAAATCATGTGGGGCCCACAGTCCCTGCTAACGTCAGTACATCGGTTGGGTCCCACGTAGGGCCACATATATGTTACATATTATAATATATATATATATATATATATATATATATATATATATATATATATATATATATATAGTATTTTATTTTATATAAGCCTGTCAACGTCCAGGCCCTGGACGGACGACCTGGACATTGTACAAGTACAACGTGGTGGTCCCCATTGCTACAGGTGGGTCCCATGTACTGGATCAAGCTGTTATTTATTTTTCCACTTCACATGGCCTGTTGGATGCACTGAGGCTGGACGGTTTGGATGACCATCATAAAAGTGGGCCCATGAATCTGGCCAAAATGGATGGATGGTTAGGATATAATGCACACCTCATGATCAACCCATTGTCTAGAAAATCTGGACGGTGTGGATCTGAAGCATACATCATGTGGTCCTCACAGCAGGATGACATGGATAATACATCAAGGTGGGCCATGCAATCAAGGAAAGAGAGAGAGAGAGAGAGAGAGAGAGAGAGAGGACCTTACCACTATGTGGGCCCTCAAATCACAAATTAAATAAATAAAATCACCTACCTTTGATCTTCTTAGACTTCTTCTTCCATCAACACATCCTAGACTCCGGGGGATGCATTTTAATGGTGGAGATGATCTTTGAATGGTGGGATAGGGTGGTAGGGAGGTGGGCCACACCTAGCTTTCTCCACGTTGGATTTTTCATGGGGGTTTTCTTGTAAATGAAGAAATGAGAGAGAGGTGATGTAAGAAGAGAGAGAGGAATGGGTGTGAGTGATGGAGTGATGGGGAGTGAGTGACGGGTGATGGGTATGTACTTAACATGTATGAGTGTGTAAGAGAGAGAGAGTTAACTTTGGGGTTAGTCTTGTACTTGACATGAGGTGATTGACGTGCACTTGATTGATGAGACATGTTGTAGAGATTCTCTTGGATTTTACAACGCGTGGTGTTTTTCTCAAACTGAATGCGAGCCCACATCTCCTGGCCTGGGTATCGCCTCGAAGCACGAGACATGGCGTTGGAACCGCGGTGACGACACAGTCGCAAGAGTATAAGTCTCAGGTCGTGTCGACTTTGGAATATGGGATATGACTTAGGATCGTGCGCAAACACCGATTATAGGTCATGGGTTGTCAGAATTCGACTGGGAGGACCGCGGAAGCCCAAAGAACAGTACGGTCTATGATATGGGTCTTACAAAATACAAGGAATAAATGTATATGAAATTAAAATTTTTTAAATCTTATTTGGTCATTGTTGTGTTCCTTTTTGAGTCGTGGTTATGATTTAGTAAAGGTCACTGTTACAAGCCCTTGCGCATTCAACGAGCCCTCTCAGGGAAGAGAATGCTTACTTGAATGAGGAGATGATGCATCTTATAGAGGAGGTAGAAGCAATAAAGGTATATGAAATTAAAATTTAGTCATTGTTGTATTCCACCTTGGATCATAGTTATTATTAATGTTGGATCGTTGTTATCATGTGTGATTGGTTGTGGTTAGCATCCACCATGGGTTGTGGTTGACACACGACCCAAAGTGGACAAGATAGGATATACATAAAAAATATGTATGTGATTTGTCTTTGGTTCAATAATTATCAAGTCATTATGTATGTAATGTCTTATAATATACGATTTTATAACAGGTCAACAGCTCCAATGTTGAGGCTGGGATCATCCAACTCTCTAGTTTTGAAGTTGGGATGACCCATTTTAAAGATGAGAATGCTGCGCTACGAGTGCAAATGAAGCAGGAGATGAACCTACTAAAGGATGAAGTTAATAAGACAATTGTACTTGAAATTACATTTGAATCGTGGTTTAAATTAGACATTATATTATGAACTCCATAGATAATATGTCATTTTATTACAGCTCAACATCGTTATCGTAACTGAGTGAGTAAGGGAGCCACATCACGATACGGTGGATCCCAACTGAGCTCTAACTATAACAGAGCCTCGTCAGGGGCTCAGTGAACCCCACCGAGCTCTAACTGATGACGAAGAGGACGAGTTAAGAGTTGTCAGTGAGTTAGGTTTACTCATCTGGTTGAAAAGTGTCTATGACCTAAATTCATGAGTTGACTCTGAGGTAAGTTTCTATCCTTTCTCCTTCTTTGTTTCATATTAGTGTATGAATATTATAGTTATATCACACACTTTCCTCGTTACATAGGCCATAGACTTATACCTAAGATACCTATTAGCGCGTTAGGAAGATCGACCACGAGGTAGACAGCACTGCGCATTCGTCTCGTCGCTATTTACGATAATGTGAATTTGAGAACCATATTTATCTTTAAAACATTATTAATCATTTATGTTTTTAAAAATATCCAATATATCAATAGCAATACATGGAACATCAACTTGACCTGTTGCGAACTTATGGCGCTGGGAACCATAAGGATCGTGGGACCATGAAGTCTGAAAGGTTGAGTGAAGTGCTTATACAAATAGTTGACTGTAAACCGAAACATCTATGGAAGTATGAAGTGGTAAGATCTTAGTTTCTTGCATATGTATATGGACTTAAATGATTATATCCATTTTTGGAAAGGTAATGCTTTAACTATTGTCTTATTTCTTGTGCTTCGTAGGTGTACATCCCTCTTAACACAAGGGGGCAGCACTGACTGATGGCTGCTATTTATCCGAGTAAGAAAAAGGTCACTTGATACGACAACTTGAGTATCGAATTGGAAGAGAAAATTGAGCTGGTCGTCGCACAGGTAATGAACGGACTGAGGTGGTTATTCCATGTTCTTAATGGTAGATTAGTTAGGTGGGAGAAGCCATGGAATGTGAAGCCATCCGCTGACAGGCCTGCTTAACACAACTCGGACAATTGTGGCGTATTCATGCTGAAATATATAGACTTCTTATGCAACATAAGTGCAATTGACTTTACACTTGTAAGTATATATTTATTCATCTACATTTAATCTTAATTGCTTTGTGCTTTGTTTTAATATTAGTTCGTTTTGTTTCTTTAGGAGGAAATTTCAAAATTTAGAAAGACAATTACATATGACTATCTGCAGCAGACAAGAGTTGAAGATATTGCGTTCGCAAAAAAAAAAAAAAAAAAAACAACAAGAAGAGGCGTCAGGTAGACCAGTGAAGAAAGCCAAACACTGATTTGATGTTGAATGATGAATGGATTGGTGTATTTGATGTTTTGTCGTCTTAATATCAACTATAATGGGTTGGTGAATGAGATGGGTCGTAATTTCCTGTGAACAATTCAAAGTTGTATTGCACTTAGGCTCGTGGCTGTCAGCCACGTTGGTTGACATACACAATAGATCGTTGTTGTATATAGGTGGTTGAACGTGGATGCCAAACACAATCCATATATCATGACAACCACGACCCCTATAACATTAGAACCACAACACATATCATCTTACAACCACGATCCGTCTAACATCATAACCACAACCTATCTAAAACGAAAACCACGGTCCATAACAACAACGACACAGTCTTTATGACAACCATGAAACTATCATGTGATTTGATCCTGTGGTTCACATGCATGTTAAATTGTGGTTATTGTTCACATTGGATCGTGGTTGTCATCCATGTTGGTTCATGGTTCACAACCACGACCCTAATCTGGTTCCCTGAAAAGCCTGCATGATATATGTACATTATGACAAGTCATGGAAGTGAGTGCAGTACAACGACCCCTAAGCATGAAAACCACAACCCATATAACACGAGAACCACGATCCGTAACAACCTTCAAGCCGATCCATCTACCGTCACAACCACGACTCATGTAATCGGACAACCACAAATTATGTACACGGCATGGTTCATGGACGGCTTGGTGCTGATGTGTTTCGTCCATGACGTACATAATCCATACCCTGCCGTACACGTTGATGTTAAATATGATAAACATGATTCATATAACATGACAAATACAACTCATATAACATTACAATCACGACTCATATAACATGACAAACACGTTCCATGCAACATGGGACTACGACCCAACAATCCACGACCCATATAACATGAAAAATCACGAGGCATATAACATAAAACCCATGACCCAAACAATCCATGGCTCATTGATATTCAAGTTAAACGTCTCCATTCCATCCCTCATTATCTTCCGCTTAATTCCAAGTATTTTTCTTACAATCACAATCCATGTAACACAATCACGATCCAATGTGTAAGCGAACTGCGATCACACGAAACGATCGTTGTTGTCATACACTCTGAATTTAGCATGACCCTTCGGAAACAACACCACATTCTTCTTCACGAAGTCACAATAAAGTTGCTACTTCCCCATAATCCATTGGGTACTGAGCACGAGCCTTCATTATTTGTACGAGCATTCGGAATCGATGCCTTGACCATTGAATGATCACCCTATAAGAGTGGTACTTTGGTGATACTTCCACAAGCCAACCGACATTCATGCATTTTTTTTCTGTTTCATTCAAAATAATGGAGGATATATTTGAAGAAACCATAGAGCCCTTATCATGTTCTTCCTTTATTCGTGATTCTTTCTCTTTCCTCAGGGATGTTCATGATCTTCATGAAGCACAACGGCCTCCATAAGAAGTTCTAAAGATAATTTTTGAACTCCGTTAACTCGACAATTTCAACTGGTGCCCAGCCAGCGGAAAAACGTTAACTACTTCCACTTCCTTCTGCCTTGTCCTTCGCATCTCTTATGCTTCTTCGGAATCATCGCGCAGATAATAAATACTTCTCATACAACATGACAACCACGACTGCTATAACATGACATCTAAGACCATCATCACAACACAATAGGAAGAACAGTCTCTTCAACGGGACCCAGGGAGCTTTGCTGAAAAACACTTGTGAGAATGTCTTGTTTATGCCTGACCTTCTCAAAAGAGTTTTTGTTCAGGACAAAATAAGTCATCCTCTACAGAGTGTTTCTACATCACCGGTTGCCCGTTGAAGAGAGATCTTCTTTTTAATGTAAATGTGATTATGGTCGCTCTGAATCCAAAGGAAAGGATCTTAGTTGTTAACCACTAATGATGAGAGTGAGGAGGATGATAATGTCCCCATTTGCAAACTTAAGTGGAAGAAACTTGCAGAGTTTTGACTTGCATGTTGAGCTTCTCTTCTGAAAGTCACTATATTATATGGGTCATGGTTGTCATGTTGTATGGATTGTAGTTATCATGGATCATTTGTTTTATTTTATAATGGATCATGATTTTTAGGTTATATGGGTCGTGGTTTGTAATGTAACGTGGGATGTATTTGTCGTGTTATATGAATAACAATTCTTTTCAAAGGGCACCTAGCGAGGTTTGGTCGTGGTTTGCATGACAGATTGGTCGTGAAGATGACATAGGTCGTGGTTCAAATGAATAATGGATCGTGGTTGTCATGGCATATGGGTTGTGTTTCTCATTTAACAACAACGATCCACTATTCATCATAACCATGACACAACACAAGGGACAATCACGACCCACTATTGATCATATGTCTTGGTTGTGATGAAATTTGGATCCTAAATGTAATTATTAAAGGGTCGTGGTTGTCTTGTTATACCGATCGTGGTTGTCGTGTAATATGGTTCGTAGTTGATGTGAAGCAATAATCGTAGTTTTCATTTGATTTGGGTTCATGTTAATCATTTTGCATCGTCGTAGTTACCCTGTTGCATGGGTCGTTGTTGACAACCAAGACATTGATTTTTTGCATTGCCCATTTACATGACAACCACGATCATTATATCATGAAAATCATGACTTATTGTTATGTACACTATTTTCATCTTTATGTTCGTGGCTCGGATGCATAAAGGCTTGTGATTATCATCTACGTTGGGTCGTGGTTGACATGAAACTTGGGTCGTGACTGTCATTGGATAGGTCTTGGTTATCATGATACATGGACCCTAAATGGATTAATACATAGGTCATTGTTGTCGTTTTATTTTGTTCGTATTATACGTGAAGCAATGGTCGTAGTTGATCTGGGTCGTGGTTGTCATGTTAAATTGGTTGTGGTTCATAGTTGTAATAGTTCGTGGTTTTCATCCATGTTGGATTGTTGCAAATAACCACGATATAATGAGAAACATGACCCACACAACATGACAACCACGATCCACCTGTCATGAGTGCCATGATCGGTTGTTAAGCTCACCATTTCCTCTATGGGTCGTGGTTTAAATGCACAAGAATTCGTGATGTGTATCATTACATGAAGGGCCGCTTATATCGCAGTCGTTGACTCCTCGGTCGTGATATCTATCACTACTTGATGGGTTAGGTATATCGCAGTCATCATTCCCCAAATCATGATGTGTATCATTACATGAAGGGCCGCTTGTATCGCAGTCGTTGACTCCTCGGTCGTGATATCTATCATTACTTGAAGGGTTAGGTATATCGAAATCATCGACTATCCAATCATTGCTTGAAGGCTGTAAATGAAGAAACGATGGGTTCGAAGGTAAGGTATAATCTATGTTGTAATCCTCAATGAAAGGACAACGCCTCACTTTCTTTAATACAATGGTATTTGTGTTGAAAGAGTCTGTCTACAGAATAACATATATGCTTCGAGATGTTCATCATCTTTGATTGTATGTGGGCATCTGAATCCATGAATTACATCACTGTACACAACTTTAATTATCAAATCGAATTCATTCGACGCAGTCTTTGTAATTTGATGCATTTTATCTAGCAACTGTCGATAAGTGATATCATCATTCACAATAAATCCCTTTGAGTCTCCACTATCGTAGGTAAACATTTCCTTATCATACACACTCTCTCCATCATAATAGCATAATATAGCCTTATGACCCATACTTCTTTCAAATATTGGTTATTCTGAAAAAAATAAAAATGAATGGGTACAACTTATGAGTAATGCAGGATACTTGTTGTCATCTTAAATGGGTCGTGGTTATCATCCTCATTGGTCGTGGTTGTAATCCGCAATGGGTCATGGTTGATGACAATGATCCGCTGTGAATGACAACCACAAACCACTCGAAGGGTCATGGTTTTGACCCATAATGGGACGTGGTTGTTATGTTATAAGGATCGTGCCTTTCACTTGACTATGCAAGGCCCAACTCGTTGGGTCGTGGTTGTTATATTATATGGCTCATGATTTTTAAGCTAGAGGGGTCATGGTTATCAGCTGATGAGGGTCGTGATTCTCACGTTACATCGATTGTGTTTGTCATGGTATATGGATCGTGGTTGTCAACCACGTTCAACGACCCATTGCAACACCTTAATCATTTATGGTTTTTATTGTTCTTTCAATCAAGAAAATGAAGAAGATATTCAATGAAGGCATTGAGTCCTTCTCGCGTTCTTCCTTTACGACAACTACGTTCAACGACAGATAGACAACTACGATCCATTGTTCATCGTAATCGCGATCCAGATTTGATGGCAACCACAATCAATTGTGCATGTGGTCATGGTTGTAAGGGCCTCGTTATAGTCCTAACTCGTTGGTCCCACTGTGTTGCATTGTGGTTGACATGTTATATGGGTCGTGGTTGACATGTTATATGGGTTGTGGTTCACAGTTACATAGGTGTCATGATTTACACTTACGAACCACTCAAAGGGTCGTGGTTTTCATCCAAAATGGGTCGTGGTTTACAAGGTAGTGAAAAACACGATCCTTATAACATGATGACCAAAACCTATCTGACATGACAACCACGACCCATAACATTTTCCAACCATGACCCATGTAACATGATGACCATGACTCATGTGCGTGCGAAGAGCATGATCCTTATATAATGACAACCCAGAGCTAGTGTGCATGGGAACTCGGTACCACGATCCTTTACATGGGAACCTTCTTGACTCTGATTATCCTTTACCTTAGCAAAATGCCTACAGTATAAAATAAAATATGGACCTCGTAGTGGAAGAGTATTTCAGACAAGGACAAACAACGTCCCTCTTTGGTAGTTGGTTCCTGGATCTTCTCTTTTCTAAAAAAATGAAAAGAAGAAGAAGAAGGTATGTAAAAGGTGCATGTGAAAGGCTACATTTGACCCTTCTAAAGCTCATATATTCTTCCATATAATCTATGGGATAACGGATTGGCTACTCCCCCTATAACCAGCCATGGGCCAAACCATGACGTATGTGTTACATCCATTCCGTTCATCTGTTGTTACAGTGAAAGGCACGATCATTCGTCTGTTTTTACAGATCATTTTAGGGCTTGATCCCAAAAATGAGAGGGATCATTGTAATGGTCTATGATAGTCATTCATCACTGTTCCCTGTAATGTTGTCCGCATGTGATTGGAGTATTGCTCATTTTTTGAACTCCTACCATTAAATGATCTGGAGAAATATTTGGACGGCATAGATGAAGCACATACGTGGTGGGCCCACAGACCATCGAGTCTAGCCGTTGGCCGGTGCCCCAGGGAGTAGCCGATCCGTCGCTTTCTCGAGGGTTGAAATCGAAGGTAATTTCTGCGTCACTCTAGGTCCGTACGTCTCCTGAACCAAGGTTAGGGCATTTTCGTCCGAAACAATCTCAAAAAGTTGTCAAAAGGCCTCCATGTATGTGTTTCATCCATGCCGTCCATATATTTTTTCAGATCATTTTATGGTAACCATAAAACAAAAAATGAGCTATATCCTAATAGAAAGTGGACCACATCACAGGAAATAGTGATGAATGAGTGTCGTTGATCATGAAAATGATCCCTCTCATTTTTTAGATCAAGCCCTAAAATGATTTGTCAAAACAGATGAACAATTGTGCCTTTCATTGTAAAAACATATGAACGGAATGGATGAAACACATACGTCATGGTTAGTGCCATGGCTGGTGACTGGGGCCATAATAGAAAACATTAGGGACAATGGAATCCACTGTTAGAAGTGGACATGTAACAACCGTGACCCATATAAAATGACAACCATGAATCATATGGGCTCACATTGAAGTATGTTTATTGTCAGTGTCGCCCATCCTTTTATCTTGTGATTTTAGGGCTACAACCCATTTCACATTCGAACCACAATCCATTTAACATGACAACCATGATCCATATTATATGACAACCTCAATGCATATTACATTACAACCACGACCCATATTACAATGATAACCACGATGCATATTACATTACAACCACGGCCAATATTACATTATAACCACGGCCCATGTTCACCATGACCCATATAACGTAATAACTACGACCAATGACAACCACGACGCATATTTCATGATAACCACGACCCATATAACATGACAACCACGACCATAATTAAAATATAATATGAAGAACTATACTCTTCGAAGGGCACCCAGCGAGATGAAAAACTCTTAAGAGTATGACTTGTTTTAGCTTGACTAAAAACTCTGTTAACAAGGTGAGGCTTAAACAAGACACTCTCAAAAGTGCTTTATAGATCACTGGGTGCCCTTCAAAGAGAATTGTTCTTCACATTGTATTTTAATTATGATCGTGGTTGTCATATTATGTTTTATGGGTCGTGGTGAACATGCAACAATCGTGACCCATCTAACATGACAACCACGACCCATATTACATGATAACCACGACCCATGTTACATGACAATCATGACCCATGACAACTGCACTCTCACTTCTCTGGTCAGAACATTGGATCATGAATTTATTGTTGTCATGAGAGTAGAGTCTGAGAGATCTGCAAAAAGAACACAAAATTAAGTGGAAGATAATATGAGATGGAGATGTTTATCTTGAAATCACTAACGACAACTATAAGCCATGATTATGAAGAACAGTTCTCTTCAAAGTAGACTTAGCTAGCCGAAAACATCTATTGAGAAGAAGTTGTTGATCTTCCATGGGCACCAAACGGTCTTCAGAATTTTAGGTGGAGGTCGTTGCTCTTTAGGAAGATCGTTAACATTCCTAAAGAAAGCGAAGGGATCACCCATAAAGGAAGAATGTGAGGACTTCTGGTTCGGATTGGCTTCTGAAAAAATGAAACCCAAGTACCACTTTTATAGGCTAGTCAACTAATGGTTAATGCAGAAGTGGTGATTTTGAAGGGTCACTTTGATTCTGAAGGGATTATGGGTAGGTAGCAACATTAATGCGATTTCCTGCAATTGAATGTGGTGTTGATTTCAAAGGGAAGGGTTGTGGATAGAACGAACGTTGGGTCTTGGATGTGAACCACAACTTAATGTAGATAATAACAATGATCTCTATAGCATGACAACCATGATCATGGTTTTGATCGTCGTTGGTTTGCCTAATGGATTGTGGTTGACAGGCACAGTGGATTGTGGATCACATGGTGGGTGGTCTTAACTGTCAACCTCGACCCATCATAGATGACAACAACGAACTGTATAACATGATAACCACGATCCTTTAGAACTCGTGATAACCACGACCCTTTGTTGCTTACATCAGTGATCAACTATGTAGTACAATTACGATCATGTTATATTTTATAAGATATTCTTATTATTGATTAGCAATCCCCGACCATATTGGAATGCAGGTCAAAAAAGAACTCATGATATTTCTCTGGTCATTCAACCCGTTGGTCATTCAATGGTCAACGCGTTGATTCTACGGACGGCTGAGGATGAAGTACCATGAATAACATAGCAAGGTTACTTTTTCTCTCTCTCCCTCTGAAGGGGTGGAGAGTTTTCTACCCGCCGTCATATTTATAGAGAGGTTGGCTGAGAAATTATCTTACGAGCTAGAAGTGAATGGAAATCTGCCCATCCACATATTTTGATCTGTTATTGTTGAAGTGTATGACAATCTTCCCATCAAAGTTAGGACATGACATACATAGATATTGAAAATCTCATGTATATATATATGTATCGTAGTTATTAATATGTGGAGAACATGTTCATTGGTGAATTTATTGTTGCCGTGAGAGTAGAGTTTGAGAGATTTGTAAAAAGAACAACTGGATCATTGGTCGTGTTAATATTTGTCGTTGTTATTGTGTTAATATTTTTGTAGTTAATATATGTAATAGATCGTGGTTGTCATCCATGCTGGATCATTGTTGACAAAAGGCCTTAAGAGAAACACGATTCATACGTCATGGAAACCACGATCTATATGTCATGGCAACAACGATCCCCATGTCATAGCAACCATGACCCATATGGTAAGTTAGGGGAGTGCAGTACCTCAAAATGTGTAACATGAAAATCATGACCCATATAATATGAAATTTATGATCCGTGACTTGCCATATGTGGGTTGTGGTTGTGAACCACAACTCAATGTAGATAACAACAACAATCTCTATAGCACGACAACCATGATCATGGTTTCGATCATCGTTGGTTTGCTAATGGATTGTGGTTGACAGACACAGTGTATCGTGACCCACATGTTATGTGGGTAGTGGCTGCACCTAATGTATATGACTACAACGATATATATAGAATGACAAACAAGATTGTGGTTGACATGCCCAAATGGATTGTGGTTGACAGGCACAGTGGATTGTTGCTCACATCTTATGTGAGTTGTGGCTGTGAAACATGGTAGTGATGCTATATGGGTCGTGGTTATGCCAACATAGATCACAATAACAAACCGTATAACATGATAACCATGATTGTGGTTGCTTCTCTTAAGGTCGTGGTTGTCAACAACGATCCAACATAGATGACAACCACAATCCATCACAACTATGAACCACGACAATTTTAACATGATAACCATGGCCCATATCAACTACGACCAATGCTTCACGTATACCACAAATCATACTATAGAAAACAGCAAATGTAACATGCATATACATACGACAGTAACATAGGTAATTTTTTTATATATATTACATTACTGATTCATAAGACAGTAACACAGGAAATTAGTTGAGAACCACAAGCCCTGTAACATGATAACCACGATACATAACAACTACAACACATATAACATGATACCACGACCTGTATGTTCTTTTCCAAATATAAGAAGTTTGCCTTGCTTATTTCTAGGTTGCCTCGCTCACTTTCCAAATCCAATGTTTGTTTTTGGTACAATTTCTTCTCCCGACATCGTAGTTATAAAGAGGTTGGCTAAGAAATAATCTTAATGAGCAAGAAGTGTATGGAAGTTTCACTTTTAGTTGATCAATTTCCAAATCCAATGAAGAATTTTATTCAATTAAGCTTCCTTTTCCCTTTATGCATATCTCCAAAGGAAATGGTTTCTTTTCTGTTGGCTGGGTGCTCGTTGATATGTTGAGATACCGAAGTTCAAAAAATGTCTTCGGAACTTCTTGTGGAGGTTTTTGAGCGTCAGGAAGATCATAAACATCCTCGAGGAAAGGGAAGGGATCACACTTAAATAAAGAATGCGATGACTCAATGCCTTCTTTGAATATCTCCTTAATTATTTTTTAAAAGCTCTTTGAAATCCAAGTACCACTTTTATAAGCTGGTCATTCAATGATTAACGCACTGATTCCGAAGGGTTGCGTGGATTCTAAATGGTCGCGCAGATTCTGAAGGGTAGCACTTGGTTCCCAACGGATTGCGTGGAGGAAGTGACATTAATATGATTTCCTAAAATGACCGTGGTGGTTATGGCTGTTGTGTTACAAGGGTCGTGGTTGTTATGTTATATGGATCATGATTGTTATGTTATATGGGTTGAGGATGTTATAACATAAAACCACGACACATATAAAGTAACAACCACGACCCATATAACATGGTTCGTGGTTCTCGTGTTATAATGTTTTATAGGTCGTGGTTGCCATTCCCTTTTTCAACGATCCACGATCCAGCGTTGGATGATAATTACAATCTAATGTGGATTAAAAACCACGATCCAGTGTGCATGTGAACCACGATTGGTAAGGATTCTGGTTAGGATTGGCTCAAAACCCAATTACCACATCTATGTCTAATAATTCAATGGTCAAGGCTCTAATTTCGAAGGGTCGCGCAAGGATTTTTAATGGTCAAGGCTCTGATAAGAAACCACGATCTAATGTGCATGTGTACCACGATCTAATGTGCACGTGTACCATGATCTAACGTGGAAGATAACCATGACCAATTCTTGGTCATACCCACGACCATTCCCTTCAGATTAAGCGCGAGTCCTCTAGAAATAGCGCCACATTCTACTTTTTCAGGAGAGGAGATTAAAACTCGCTACTTCCCTGTAATCCATTGGGCACCGAGTGTAATACTTCGGAATCCGCGTGATTGTTCAGAATCATCGCGACCCTTCGGAATCAACGCCTTGACCATTGAATGACCAACCTATAAGAGCAGTACTTCTTTCACAATCCAATTCGAACCATATTGTATTGTAATTATGGTCATTATTGTCATGTTATATAGGTTGTGGTTGTTATGTTTATGGATCATGGTTGTCTTGTTACATGGGTGGTGTTGTATTGTAATTGTAATTGGAATTGGGTCATGCATATTGTATTGTAATTATGGGTCATGCTTGTCATGTTATATGGGTCGTGGTTGTTACGTTATATAGATCGTAGTTATCTTGTTACATGGTTGGTGTTTGTCATGTTATATGGGCTATGGTTGTTGCATTATATTTTTTCGTGGTGTTCGGCTGATTTCCTGTGGTGTGATCATTCTTATAAGGTAGAACACACAACAGGAAATCACAGACAACCACGACCCATGTAACGTAACAATCCTAACACGCATGACATAACAACCATCAAAGTTAGGTTATGTGTAACATCCTGAAAATCAGGGGTCGGGTAGAACCCAACTCCCGAGTTTCAAAACATCACTTATGCAACATAGATAATGATGAATGTATGTTGTCTGTAAAATGACATTAAACAAGATTGAGACTAAGCCAAAACAACATATCATACTCTAGAGACAGTTAAATTAGCAAGTGGAAGACTGTGATAAATATATAAAATATATAAATGATTGTAAGTCTCCAGAGTGTGAACATGTTACCAGGTTAACTAATTACATGTATACTCCAAAATAGAAGGAAAAGAATATACATAGGTGTGTAAAAAAAAGGAAAACCGCCAAGTGTATTGGCATCTAATCAGTAACCCTGTAAACCCGTCGATCAGAACCAGCATATAGGAGAAATCCTCTTCATCATCAAACAAGTCCGGCTCCGCTTCACAAGCAGCGCCATCACCTAAAACTAAAATAGGGACTGGTTGGTGTGCGCAACACCGTCCCGTAACGTGGGAGTGAGTAGCTAACTCAGTGGAATCATAGAGAAAAGGTTAACATATTATCAAATCAATCAAGCGATAATGATAAAGCAAGCAAATCAAACATTCCTAAAAACTGTTATTAATGCAAGCATAAAATGACATGATGGATGCCCTCACCGACATACTCCCTCATGCGACACCATCTTACGTCCGCGACATGTTTATTCCCTCAGTGCTCCACATCTTCCAGGCACATGCAGTGCGATATGAATATGATTACCGAGTTGTCATTAGTCCTTTTCATACAGCAGGATTGGGAAACTCGGGTACTTCCCTTATATCATTCCCAATAAGGATCCTATCTAGGGTCGTCACTCCTAGTAATCTCATACGATGATATATTTCTAGGTCGCTGCAAGGGCTGTCAGGACTGTTGCACACCCTCGTTGCTCCACTCCCCCATCACCTTATCAATACAGGCCTAGTTTATATCCTTAAGACTGCATCAGAACTCGTCGCCCCCATGCGGTGTCAGGATAAACTCAAGGTCACTACAAAGGGCTGCCAGGGTTGTTGCTTGCACTCGTTGCTCCACTTGTCACGTCCCAAATCCAGAAATCGGATTCACAAGAATCTCGATCACCGAATTCAGTGCCGACAGCCTCCGTAGTACCCCATTCTCGGCTCCTAGCATTCATATGCTAGATTTCGATCCCGGGATCATACAAGGAGGATTTTTTTTTTGTAAAATTAACTCATAATAAGCATAACTACAAGATTACCCAATTCACAAAGGTAACATCATCATCACATATCCACTAATATAATCATTTGATTACAACACTGAAAGGGAAATACATATATCAAAATCAAGCTTCGAAAGACCACTGCACGCTCTAAGCTCAACGCTGGTGCAACCTAACTTTACCTGCACGCATCTATCGTGCATAAGCTTATAGAAAGCTTAGAGGGTGGTGTAAGTGTGTGCATAAGGTAAGTGTCAAGTATTCAATACAGTGCCTTAATCATACAATACCGAAAACACTGATAATCCATAAATCATACAATGTTGGAATAAGCAGAAATACTGACAAGAGCAGAAATGATTAGAGTAAACCGAAATACAGACAAGATCATAAATCATACGATAACAGAGTAAGCAGAAATACGGACATGTCCATGAGTCAATCAATATCAAAATACGCAATATAGGACAGCTATGCAAATGATGAGTCATAAATAATCAAATATCGGATGACAAGGATATAATGCAATTTACGATTCGGAAGAGCTAATAAATATCATCACTCTCATCTAAGTCACAGGAATACAGAAACATAACAACCCAAAATGTCATATGCCGAGGATATAAAGCAATATGCAATATGTGGTGCTAATAGAATGACCATGCTGGAGTGTGAAGCCGGGATGATAGTACGTAGTATCACAGGCTACGGGATCCACCATAAGGGACTTCTATCCAAACCAGTCCCATACCTAAATTTAGATAGTCAGACTCAATGTGGTAAACTCCTGATCTTAGGTTAGTCTCGCCCCCCAACCGAAATTATGGCCATTGCGAAGGCACACGTGACAAATAGTTGCTTACCACCAGCCTGAGTGAATAGTGAATGAATGAATGAATGAATGAGTATACAACTCCTGCTCACTAAATCCACATATCAGTACAGTTCATCTCGGGGATCATCACCGGGGTCTATTACACTCTACACCAGCTTGCCGCCCCTATCCAAGCGCACAACTGGGTAAGTGAAAGAGACCTCACTATCCGCCTGCCAATATCAGGCCCGGCTCATCGATAGCGGACCCATTCCTCAAGCTGGTTAAACTCAACCTAGACATTGCTCCCTCACTCAGGCGGGTAAGGTCACACCCCTTTCCAACCGACCATGACACAGTGGGAGACGCGGCCTCCTGGTATTCGGCCTTCGTGCACTCATATATCCACTCGGTCTCGACGTTGGAGTCATCTCCTGGCCATGGAGGTTTAGGAATTTTCACCCAGGGACATCTATGGCTCCCGTATGCCAGAACTAAACATTTTCGGTGTCCCGTCTGGCCATCCACGATATGCCTGTGGAGGCTACGACCCTGATGTCGCTAGGGCGTATAACACACAATGCAAGATGCATGAGTCACACAATTCAGTCATGCATCAATCCTGCGCATGTCGTGCGCTCATGTGAGGTAACCTCCGCCTATTAGGGAGTCTCATATCAACATATTCAATGACATATGCAATGATCAACCACAACTCATAACAAACATGCAGATAATGTGTATGGGCATGTATCATGATGCTATGCTATCACATACTCACAGTCAATATCAACAATCGGCCTCGACAATGTGGACATTTAACCAATATTGTCCCAAGGAATGGCCCACATAGAGCCTAACATATAGTGGACCCATGGCCTCATACGAGGGCCAAATATACAACACCATGGGTCCCACTTAAGAGCTTAATACACACCATGATGGGTCTCTCACATGGGCCTCATACAAGGGTTACATATACATTATGACAGGCCTCGTTATATAGGCTACAAATACATCACTATGGGCCTTATCAACTGGGCCGCAAATACATCACTATGGGTCGTTCGCATGGGCCTAATATATATTTCATAGGTGGGCCCTGTGCATGGGCCTCATTCACATCAAGTGGGCTGCATCAATGGGCCGCACTAATATATCAAGATGGGCCATAAAAATATCATATTGGCCCTAACCACGGGCTGGATACACATCACAACGGGCCTCATACAAGGTCTAATATATATCATCATAGGTCATAATTTCATCACATCGGGCCTCACTCGTGGGCTGCATATACATCGCCATGGGCCTTGGCACAAGGGCCGTAAATGCATCTCATTGGGCTACTTCCACGGGCCTTAAATACAAAATAGGCGGGCTTTGCTCAAAATGAAGATGGGCCTAAACGGCCCGTAGACTACAATATGGGCCTATCAGTGGACCCTAGGGAGAGTGACGGTGCAGACATTTAACCGTCGTCATCCTTATAATGTGGGCATCTAACCATCATTGTTTCCAAGGCATTACTTGCTATAAACATCATCATATGCCATGGGGGATCACGCATTGCAATGGACCTAGTTGTCCCTAATTGGTCCTAAAGTACATCAATTTGGGTCGTATCATATGGGTCCTACATTCATCAAATGAATCACCTCAATGAGCATCACCAATGGGCCTTAGGTCCTTTGCAATGAGTCATAACCCATGGGCCTCAGTATGCATTAAAAATGAGCCCCAATCACATGAGCTTTATGTGCATCGAATGGGCCTAATCACATAGGCCTTATATATACCAAGGTGGGCCTCAACAGTGGGCCACAAATACATCAAATGGGCCTACACACATGGGCCCATATATAATAAAGTGGGCCTCGACAACGGGCCACAAATGCATTAAGGTGGGCTTAATCACATGTCAAGATGGGCCTAAATACATCAGCCCATATATACCGAAGTGGGCCTCATGTGAGGCCCACCAAAATGTTTATTTTCCTATCCAATCTATTGATAAGGTCATATGGATAGGGGCCCACCAAAATATCTATTTACACCCAATCTGTCCAAGCCCACAGCGATGTTTATTTGCCGCCCAAACAGTCCATAAGGTCATGTGGACCTGGAGCTCATGGTGACGTTGGTTCACCATCCAAACTATTCATGAGATCAAGTGGACCATGGGCCCACTGAAATGTTTATTTGCCATAGAATTTGTCCATAAGGTCACATGGACAAGGAGGGCCCACTGTAATATTTATTTGACATCCAATATATTTAAAACAAATCGCCTGGACCTGTGAAAGCGGGGGTCCACTGGAAATGTTTATTTTCCATACAACCTATTCACAAGGTCACGCAGTCAGGGGGCCCACTGTAATATTTGTTTGACATCCAAACTGTTAATAGGGTCACACGTACGTGGAGCCCACTAAAATGTTCATTGCCATCCAAACCTGTTCATAATGTCACGTGGCCAGGGGCTCACGTGATGGACGACATGGACACAATACATACATCTGAGTGGGGGCCCACAGCCAAGCCACCGCTGGGCGCTGGCACATTCCAGCGGCATGGGCCCACTATAATGTTTATTTATCATTCAACCAATTCATGAGGCCACGGTCGGGGGCCCACTGCAGGGTGGTTCGCCAATCCAACCCACTCATTATGTGAGTCCCATCTAACTGAGGGTCCAAACTAAGTTTCAGCCATGTCCAAATCTCAGGTAAGCCCCACCAAGTGTTTTTATATGTTTCAGGCGTGTCTTCACATGATTTTATATGGTATGGCCCACCTGAGTCCGTATACGGCTAATTTTTGGCAGGGAGCCCACTGCCCTAGGGGGCTTCCTAATGGACGGTGTGGATTTTTGAATCGCACCACGTGGGGTCCACTACTGGGGCCGTGAGCCCTAGCCACCTCATCCACCCGCCACTCGCCAGCGCTGGACGCTGGCGTCCCCCTTTCTTTCTTTTTTTTTTCCTTTATTTTTTTTATATGGGGCCCACAATGAGATGATCCAAACCATCTATTGTGTGAGTCCCACATGGTGGACCATCCAGTCAAATTTTAGGGTGCATCCAAATTTCAGGTAGGCCCCACCAAGTGCTTTTATATTCTTAGGCATGTCTCCACATGTTTTTAGATGGTATGGCCCACCTGAGAATCAGATTGATCCCAAATTTTGGCTCAACGCCTAAAATAATCTGAGAAAGAGAATGGACGGCTTGGATCAAGAACATACATCAAGGTGGGGCCATGTTGGAGCAGCCCACTATTTCTCTTCCTTAACGTGGACGTCTCTGGACGTCATGGCATAAAGTCATGCCAATAAAATAAATATTCTTTTTATCCTAGGTGGGACCCACGTTAACTAGATCTATCCCATCCATTGCATGTGTCCCACAAAAATAGGGGTCTAAAACAAGTTTCAGGTGAGTCCAAGCTTCTGGTGGACCCCAACAATCATTCTTCCAAGTTTCAACGGAAAATACTACCATTCTTAATACCACGGCCTGCCGGATGATTGGATCGGTCTCATTTTTCGGCTCAACGCCTAAAATGATCCCGAGAACAGAATGGATGGCTTGGATCAAATATAAACATTAAGGTGGAGCTATGTTGGAGGGCCCACCATTTCCCTTCCTTTTCCTTTTTTTTTTTAAAGCTTGTAAGTACACACCCCTGACAGTACACACACTCCACGTTAACCTCTTCACTCCCATGCCTCTAGTCCAGCGTCCCTGGACGCTGGACGGCATGGATGAACACATCATCATGGTGGGTCCCACATGTACGTGGCCCACCATACCCATATACAGATATATATATATATATATATATATAATATTAATATAATATAATATATATGTAGATATACATATATCATATCACCTAAAATGTGGTGGACCACACCATTGATGAATGGAGTGGATTTAACATGCCCACTTCATTCTAGGGAGAGGAGAGAGAGAGAGAGAGAAAAAAAGAGAGGAAAAGAGAGAAACGGTGAGATAGAGGGGAGGGTCCCCGCCACTATGGGCCCTCCATAGTTACAACACATACATCGAGTGGGTCCCACAACAAGTGGGCCCTTAAAAGTTGAAATGAAGGATGATCACCCACCTCTAAGCCTCCTCCTTTCTCCCTTGGCCTCCAATGCTCCTTTGCTTGACTTTTAACGGTGGTAGATAATGGATCAACGGTTGAGATGAGAGATGAGAAAGTAGGGAAGGTGGGCCACACTTGGCATTTGGGAGAGGGAGAGAGAGCTTGGACGTGTGAAGCTCTTTTGCTTGGAATTTTTTTTTTTTGAGAATGAATGAGAGAGAGAGAGGAGTGATGGGTGAAAAAGGGTGATGGATGTCGTGTGATGGGTGATGGGTGGTGTAGTGTGTTGTAAGAAGGGATGGGTGGAGAGAGAGGTGAAGTGATGTGAGGGTTGACCTTGGGCTTGCTTGTGTAAGAAAAAGGTATGGGTTGTTGTACTTGGGTATGGAGTGACTTGACTTGTACTTGACATGAGTGATTAATTGATTGATGGGACATCTCGTAGAGATTCCCTCGTAATTCGTAACGCGTGGTGTTTTCTTCGAATTGAACGTAGACTGACATCTTTTAGCCTGGGTATCGGGTCGGTGTGTGAGTCACGGCGTTAGAACCGCGGCGACGGCGCGGTCGCTAAGGTATAGGTTTCAATTTTAGCCATCTTTGGCATACAGGTCTCAGCTTAGGATCGCACACAAATATCAGAAAGTGGTCGAGGATTACCGAATTCGACCGGAAGGATCGCGGGAGTTGACGGAACAGTACAAACTAGGATACGAGTCTTACACCACTCCCCCATCACCTTATCAATGTAGGCCGACAACAAGAATATAGTATCCCATACCACCATAATTTGCTCAGAGTAGGGTGCTCACTGGTCACTACGGGGAGGTTTGTGACCCCAGCGTAGGCCGACAGCTCGACCACGGTGTCCCATACCACCATGCCCGACTCATGAGTCTTAGTGGATCAAGGTACCACGGTTATCAGGGTTTTCACTGGTAAGTTCAGTACCCTAGGTTCAAGCAGTTATGACGAATACAAGGTGAACATACAATGGTCAGTCGGGTTACTTGAGTCCGACTAGCACGAGCGCACGTTGAATCGATCGACATGAAGTGCACAAGCACTTTGTGTGGCCTAACCACTGCCGACGACTCTAGTACGACTCGGGTTCGTCATACACATCCTTCGTGGCGAATGGAATCCAACCACGAATTCTGAACTATTACCGACTGCCTAGACTAAAGTATAGCCCCAAGCACATGTAATGTGATTCAGTACTCATATGAGAGAGACAGAATTGAAATACAAGTAATTCCAGCATGTTATCAGCATGTTATAACGTACATCATAAGCAGTTAACCATACATGAGTATTTCACACCTAAGGTAGTCAATTTAAATACAACAAGCATGGAGGAAATTATGTGCATCATCAAAGTAGTTAAGAATCCAGTCTCAATACTAATCTACAACACCATTTACTCAATACTTACTAATACATACATTTATACAAACACTTAGACTACGCAACTCCAACGTATTTGACGTATGTTGATTCCAACATATAATATGATAGATCCTTATATCAAGGAGTTGTCTAATACACAACAATCATGTTCTTACATTCAAACATATGGCAGACATAAATCATATTGATTTAGGCATTTCAACAAACACTTAGTCTACACACATTAGTCTACATAGCATATGTCGACCAATATGTGCATTAAGGCGAATCTCTTTGCCAAACAGATCATATACGCATAACTAACATAGGTACACGACAAATACTCATGGCAATCATATCGGCAAAATACGTACGTATACAGTATTTCCTACAAATATCCAAAATACCCTAAATCTTATATTCTTCGTACGTATTCGAAATGAAAAATAGATAGCATGTTCTACATGTCAAACAACATCCTTATCAGCAATCTACTATTAAACGACATTGAAAGCTTTGAAAACAGGTAATCTAAGCATCTAAAATCCACACCTTTCGCCGTAGAAGTGTATCGAATCGAATAGGAACTCTACGCTTTGTCAACGCCTGTATGACGACCTATATCACAAGATAAATTAGCTACTTTTCTAATTGTATCGATGGAATCTCTAAAATAGGTTAGGATTAGAGTTTTCTTACCTATAATGGAGTTGGAATCACCGGAAAAGCGATACAGGCAGGTGGATGTGGCACGTGGAGCAGCAGGGAAGAATCCCAAGAGAAAGCTCCAACTTTTTCCTCACTTTCTCTCTATTTCCTCTCCTCTCTCCTAGGATTTTTTCTAAATTCGTATGGGTTAGAAGGCTAAGGGTTTAAGCTCCTTATATAAGCCCAGAATTGCCGAAAATAGGCTTGAGGCCAAGGTATACTTTTTTTATAACTAAAGTGGGCTTGTTCTGATCCAACGGAGCATTTCTGGAGGTCCCCTGACTGAATGCAGTCGGACTTAAGCTCATGGATGTCGGATCCTGATCACATTAAGTTTTCAGCCCGATAGTGTTCCCAGATCGCACATGGCGGACCAGTTTCAATTCAGCGGTCATCGAAACTCGATCAGGGCCACAAGTGCTATGACATATAAGGGCCATCTATCCTGATCCGAGGGTAAAAGTTGGTCAAATTCCAACAGCCAGAACGCTTATAAAATGTCACGCAAGCGACATGTGCCAGATTTATTTAAATTGAATTAATTTTCTAAACAAATTCACTTTTCTCACACTCTTCACTCCGGACGCAAGGAAATGGTCTCAGGACATCGTATGGACTTGATTTTTGAAACGATTGTTAAGTCCAACTAAGCGGTCATAATGGTTTGAGATTGTAGATATCGAACTTTCGACGCGCGGTTTAGATCCAATACAAAGTTTCAAAGGGTTCATGAGAGCAAACGGGTTTAGAGTTTGATCCTAGGTTTTAGGGTAACGTAGCGTCAATGATTCTATAGGTTTTGGATCTTACAGATTGTATTTAAAGTAGTTGGTGCTAATTTTGTAGGAAATCTAGTGTAGCGCTGGCTAATTCACGTTAAATTTCTAAAGGATTTGGTTCTAAATGAGTTCTTTGGCTTTGGAATTAGTTTCAGGGAGGTTACTAAGGTGTTATGGTTGACCCATTGCCTAAGGACGTCTAACCCCAGGTTGGCAAAAATCTGGGGTGTTACATTATGGTTGTGTAGTTATATAGGTCGCGATTGTAATGGACAATGGCCCATCAAAGTTAGGTTATAGTATACATTCAAAAATCCTATCTATATATGTGTCGTAGTTATTAGCAGGTGGTGACAGGGTGGATAAAAGTTGATACTGCCTAAGTAAGGACTTTTTGGAGCCACAACAAGATAGCCGATAGGTTGAATGAATTGGTACAAATGGTTTGGTAGAAAAGGAAGAGAACACATTGAAAACCACAACCACGATCAAGAAAACATGACAACCATGATCCATGTAACGCGGCAACTACAAACCATATAACATTATAATCATGACCCATATAACATGAAAATCGTGACACTTATAAAATTACAACGACGATATATTTAACACAGTAACTACCAGAAAAGAAGCTCAGTGATGCGCAAGACTCTAAAAGTTTCCTCCACTTCAGTTTACAAATGGAGATATTATCATACTTTATTCCTTCCACTTCGGATTCAGTGCGACCATTCGGAATTAGCACCACATGCAGCATGCAAGCCACGACCCATTCGATGTTCAGGGCACCATGATAAAATTTACATGACAAACAAGGCCCATATTATATGACAACCACGACCCAAACAACATGGTTGAGTTTCCGTTGAAATTGTTGTATTCTCTTTTGTGATTATGGTCGTAGTTGTCATGATTTAGTGGTCATGATTGTCATGTTGTATGGGAGGTAGTTATTATCATGCAACGTGCTGATTTCAAAGGGTGGAACTTTTGCCAAAGAGAAGGTAAGTAATCCCATGTCATTGCAGAGAACTATTATTTAACACATTTTTTTGTTGGCTGGGTGCCTGTTGAAATTGTTGAGTTGCTGGAGTTCAAAAATTATCTTCAGAACTTTCTGTGAAGGACACTAAGCTTCTGGAAGATCGTTAACATCCCTGAGGAAAGAGAAGGGATCACTAATAAAGGAAGAACGCGAGAGGGACTTAATGACTTCTTCGAATATCTCCTCCATTTTTTGAATGAAAGAGCAAAGAAATCTATGAATGCATAAGGTGTTGCGATAAATAAGGATTCTAGTTCAAATTGGCTTATGGAAGTAATATGAAGCCCAAGTATCACTTTTATTGGCTGGTCATTCAATGGTCAAGGCGCTGATTCCAAAGGGTCGCGTGGATTCCAAATGGTTGTGCTTAGTTCCCAACGGATTGCATGGAGGAAGTGACATTAATACGATTTCTTGAAATGACTGTGGCATTTATGGCTATTGTGTTACAAGGTCGTGGTTGTTATATTATATGGATCATGGTTGTTACGTTATATGGGTCAGGGATGTCATAACATAAAACCACGACACATATAAAGTAACAACCACGACCCATATAACATGGTTCGTGGTTCTCGTGTTATATTGGTCATTATTATAATGTTATATGGGTCGTGGTTGTCATTCCTTTTTTCAACGATCCACGATCTAGCATTGGATGACAACTACGATCCAATGTGGATAAAAAAACATGATCTAATGTGTATGTAAACAACGATCCAACATGGAAGATAACCATGACCAATTCTTGGTCATATCCACGACCATTCCCTTCAGATTGAGCACGAGTCCTTCGGAAATAGCGTCACATTCTACTTTTTTAGGAGAGGACATTAAAACTCAATCTCTACTTCCCTGCATTCCCTTGGGCATTGAGTGTGATCTTTTAAAATCCACACGACTGTTCAGAATTAGCGTGCCCTTTAGAATTGGCTCCTTGACCATTGAATGACCATCCTATAAGAGCAGTACTTCTTCCACAAACCAATTTGAACCTTATTGCATTAAGCTCGAATCCTTCGAAAATAGCACCACATTTTACTTTTTCAGGAGAGGACATTAAAACTCGCTACTTTCCCATAATCCATTAGTCATCGAGTGCGATCCTTCAGAATTCACACGGCCGTTTAGAATTAGCGCGACCCTTCGGAATCGACGCCTTGACCATTGCATGACCACCCTATAAGAGCGGTACTTCTTCCACAAACCAATCCAAACCTTATTACAACACATATCACATTCATGTATTTTCTTTGCTCTTTCATTCAAAATAATGGAGGAGAAAGTCAAAAGAAGCTATCGATTCCCTATCGCCTCCTTCCTTTAATGATGACTTCGTCTCTTTCCTCAGGGATGTTGACAATTTTCCTGCAGTTCAACCGCCTCCACAGGAAGTTCTGAAGACGATCACATCTCTTTCAATCCTTAGTAATTAGCATGCCACATGATAATAATAACTACTTCCCATACACCATGATAACCATGACCGCTATAACATGACAATCAGAACCATAATTACAACATAATAGGAAGAACAGTCTCTTCAACGGGACCCAGCAAGCTGAAAAACACTAGAAAGCCTGACCTTCTCAACAGAGTTTTTGATCAGGCTAAAACAAGACATTCTTGACAGAGTTTTTTCGCTGGTTGGGTGCCCGTTGAAAAGATCTTCTCTTCGTTTTGTTAATGTGAATATAGTCGTGGTTGTCATGTTGGAAAGGAAGTAGTCCGATGATTCATTTACCATGATTGTCATGTTAAATGGGTCGTGGCCTGCATGTTGCATGTGGCGTTTATTTTGAAGGGTCTTGGTGAATCCGAAGGGAAGGGTCGCGCTGAATCCAAAGAGAAGGTCATAGTTATTCACTAGTGATGATGAGAGTGAGGAGGATGATAATATCCCCATTTGCAAGCTTAAGTGGAAGAGTCTTATGCATCATGAGCTCCTCTTCTGGCAGTAACTGTGTTAAATGAATTGTGGTTATAATGGATTCTTGTTTTAATGCTATACGTGTCGTGATTTTCATGTTATACTAGGCGTTGTTTGTAATTTTACATGGTAATATACACCTTTCAAGTTATGATGTTATATGGATCATGATTGTCAACCGATATAGGTCGTGGTTTACATGGAAGAAGGGTCGTGAAGATGACATGGGTCATGGTTCACATTAATAATGGGTCTGGTTGTCACGCCATATGGGTCGTGGTTCTCATTTTACAACAATGATCCATTATTTATCATAACCACGACACAATGCAAGGCACAATCACGACCCATTAATGAGCAAAGTTTCATGGGATTTGTATCTTGAATGTAATGATTAATGTTTCATGGTTGTCTTGTTATACGGATCATGGTATCGTGTTATAATGTTCGTAGTTGATATGAAAAATTGATCGTAGTTGTTATCTGATATGGGTTTGTGGTTGCCAGATTTCACTAGTCGTGTTAATTGTTTTGTATGGTCATGGTTGCCCTGTTGCATAGATTCTTGCTGACAACCACAATCTTATGAGAAACACGACTCATGTATCCTAAATTTCATTTAAATATAATAGTCATTGTATCACATCATAGGGAAAACCACCTTAAATTTATATCCAAGATGGATTATGGAAGGTAACCACAACCCATTCTTCATCATATCCATGACCATTCCAAATGGATTCAGGGCGACCCTCCGAAAACTCCATCACATTCTTCTTTTTCACAAAATCACATTAAATGTATATATTAGATGAATCGTGTTTATCATGATACATTGGCTTGTTTCTACCTTCATTCTAATATGATCGTGGATTGTTAATCAATAATAAGGTCTTGCAAAATCTAACATTATCGTAATTGTACTACATAGTTCATTGCTGATGTAACAAACAAAGGGTCGTGGTTATCACAAGTTCTAAAGGATCGTGGTTGTCATGCTACATGGTTCATTGTTGTCATCTATGATGGGTCGAGGTCGACAGTGAAGACCACCCACCATGTGATCCACGATTCAATAAGCATGTCAACCACGATGACTTTCAGGTTGTGGTTGTCATACACAATGGTAGTGGTTCCCAACCATGACTCCGTCAACTCGTGATTATCATCAACATTGGGTCGTGATTGACATGATACATGGGTGGAGGGTTTGCAAAGGTGAAGTCATGATTTTCTACTATTAATGGTGGAGGTTTGATCAACAGAAAGCTCCCTTCACGTGACAAGAACCTTCTTAAATCTAATCATCCTTTACCTTAGAAAAATGCCTACCGTATAAAAAATAAATAAATTTAGGGACCTCGTAGTGGACGAGAATTTCAGACAAGGAGAAACAACGTCCCTCTCTGGAAGTTAGTCCCTAGATCTTCACTTTCCTATGAAAATGAAAGAAGAAGAAGGTCTGTAAAAGGCGCATGTGAAAGGCTACATTCGGCCCTTTTAAGCTCATATATTCATCGGTATTCTCCAGGGGAGAACGGATTGTCTACTCCCACAGTCACCGATCATGATGTATGTGTTTCATCCATTCCGTTCATCTATTTTTACAAAGAAAGGCACGATTGTTCATCTATTTTGACGAGTTTAGAGCTTGATCTAAGAAATGAGATGGATCATTTTCATGGTCTATCTCGCTTATTCATCACTGTTTCCTGTGATGTGGTCCACTTTCTATTGGGATATAGCTCATTTTTGGTCTCATACCATAAAATGATCTGAAAAAATATATTAATGGCATGGATGAAACACATACATGGCGATGGGTCCCTGTGATTGCCGAGCACCAGCGATTAGCTGGTGCCCATGGGAGTGGCTGATCTGTTGCTTTCTCGGGGGTTGGAGTAGCTGGTGATTTTTGCTTCACTCTAGGTCCGTACGTCTCCTCAACCAAGGTCAGGGGCATTTTCATTCGAAATAATTTCCAAAAGATGTCAGAAGGCCCTTCTAAGGATATATGGAATGATGTAGCTTTCTAGGTAATTTTCCCAAACTTTGATGCATGTACAGTCAATTTTCCTAAAATAAAATGTCATACTTGTTGAGATCATCGTGAAAGCAGTACTCCTAGTCAATGAAGAAACTGTCTTCTTATTGGACGAGGCATAAACTAGGTCACTCCTTTTGAGATAGTTTGTACTCCTTAATATATCTAAGGTGCAGAAGGCCTGCAATGCGTTATCCCCATAATACAATCGCCTAACTGACATATGACCTCAACAAGATGCATATGTCACGTGAGACCCAACACCATGAATACCACCATACCTTCTTTGTACACCCACAGAGGAGAAGAATATATATATATATATATATATATAAAGAGAGTCTGAAAGATATAAAAGAGAAAAACGACACAATCTCATTATAATACTTTTACACCATACATACATATGCCACACATGTAAGAAGGTGGGTCACACACCCAACCAACTAAAATGATAAATCAAAACAAAATAATGTAATTTTTAGTAAAACTAAGCCCATCTTAATCAAAGAAAGTGACCGAATCAAGCCTATCAGAGCTTGATTCCCTCTGTGCATTAGTATACATGCTCACACTCTCAGTTAACTGATTATCAGGCCAATTTTTCACTAGACTGGCCTCGGGCATGCATATGGGCCCATGAATAATATTGCACTAATTCAAAACATTAATAAGAGGAAAGACTTTTTTTTTTTGTTAGCTTGTTAGTACACCCCACTGTCAGTTGACACTTCACTGTTAACCACCCCCACAATTGATCAATACCAAGACCTTAGTGAATAAGAGGAAAGACTTACAAAATCTTTAAAAATTCTTATCTCTATCTAATATGGGACTAAATTTTAGTAGAACAGGTGAAATTTTTCTAGTTGAAAGAACTTTTTCTCACTGCGGTAGCAGAGATTGATTGGTTAACATAATATGAGAATAAAAGAAAAGAAGTATTTATTAAAGATAACAGTTTTGAATAAAGAGAAAAATCCCCAACAATCTAGCAACTGTGGTGTAAATGGTGATGTCTTAAGCTAAGATCTTCCTTAGTCAAGACAATAAGAATTATACTAAAAGAAAAAGGAAAAAGTCTTCCTTGGTCCAATGACATGGGCGTAGACTAAGGGAGTTACACTGAGATAGACTAAGCTAGTCTAGCAAAGAATAACTTAGATAACAATTAAATTAGGATAAGCAGCATTGTGTTGTAAATTTGTATTGTGTTGGGTTGATGAGAGCCTAAAACTCTTCGATCTTCCTCCTATTTATATAAATTTTAGGCAGCAGCTTGCGATAATTGTTTGGGCCCGTAAACAATTGTGGCCTATTCTACAACACCTTATGTTAGTCGTTTGTTATGGGGTTTTTATTTTTTGGGATCATATGGACCTCAATTGTATCTGAAATTAATAGTACTCAAATGTGAACAAATTTAATTGGTTCTGTGAGGAGGGCCAAAGCATATTACATTAGGAGCTTAAATTCCTACACTTCATTAGGTCTAATGATTACTAAGCTGTTTGTTATGGGTTGACCATTGATTACATGAATATCCTAAATCTATTAGGTAGGCAAGGTTTCTTCGTAGGTTGCCATGTATAGATGATCTTTATCATTTTTTCTGCTTAAACTTGTGTTGTGCATCATGAAAATTGGCCAACTTGATGTTGCCTTTAGTTGCTTGATTGCTCCTCATGCGGTTTCAACCATAAAGGGTTTCTTCTATATAATGTTATGGTGCATCAGTCAAATTCATTTCTAGTCATGACCATATTTCAGTCTTTACCTTCATCGGATATGAGGCCATTAAAGTGAGTGGTCAACTTTGTCAAGTGAGGAAGATACGTGACACATATCACAAGATAATAGCTCACCGGATTTGAACTTTTTGAGCTACTCATGACCTTCTAGAATATAATCAAATTCATTTATAACCTTTTTGGGTTACTCATGACTTTTCAGAATATTTTCAAATTCAGTCGTTAGAGCAAGAAAAAAGATATTTCATTTATCTCTTATTGAGATCTTGTTGCCATGTGGCATCATTTGAATTGCTAGATCTAACCCAGTCAAATTAGGTATAGATAGCATGGATGGTGACCTATGAAATGTGTGATGTAATGCATAATTCAAATTGATTGATCATGAGGCGATTTAAGAAGGCGGTGCCCTAGACCTCTGATGGGGGAACGCGTCGGGTTTGACCATACTAGACCCAACGAAGAGTTATAGATCGCTCACAGGAGAGGTAGATCAACTGCTAAAAGGCGGGTCTCACACCCTAATCACAAGGTGATTTCGAGAGGGATTACATCCTACAGCCCGAGATTGAGACGAAGAACGCCTAGTGCTATTTTCCCCCACCTGATTCCTAGAAGTAGAGATTACAGCCTTTTCATTTGGAATATCACTTTTGATACTTTTATGGTAGACCTATTTCGCATATTCAACAAATATGGGAAGGTCATAGATGTGTATATCCTAATAATCCCTGGTTCGTCGAAGTCGAGGGGCTATGGGTTTGCTAGATTTGGATACGAGCAAGATGCTAAGAATGTCATGGATGTCCTTAATGGCAGAAGGATTGATGGTAGAATCATAGATGTTAGATGGGCCAGAGCTAGGGTGGCTCTTGATACGATTGTTCATAGCCAGCGCAGCACAGAATAGGGGAAATAGGGGAAATAATTATCCCCAACTCGCTATTATGCGGGAGCAGTGAACTCGACGGTTAGATCGCGGTCGCAGAAGATGCCACAAGAGGATGACTCAGCAACGATATTTGACCAACGAGCAGTGGAAAGCTGACTCCAGGCTTTGAAACTAGGGGTGGTAGTTACGGCTTCTAGCCCAAATATCTTAATTTTAAGGATTCAAAGTGCTATCAGAACATCCATCTTCGGCTCCTCCATTATTGAAGTTATTAGGACATCCCCTGCCAAATTTCTAATAACGCTAAGATCAAAGCAGGATTATGACGAATTCATACTCAATTCAAATCTTCACAGTAACATGGGTATTATCTCGGCAGTCAAATGGAAGCCAGAGGAGGTGTTTGGAGGAGAAGGTTTTTGGCTAAGGTTATTTGGTATCCCGGCCCATGCTTGGATGGAGTCGGTCATTTTGGATTTAGGGAATCAGCTGGGTAGGGTTACCCAGGTAGATCTGATCAGTGCATAAGGGATTTTTCAGGTATTCGCTTATATCAGAGTTATTATGCACCCAGGAATGAATCTGCAGAGACCTTTGAAACTTGAAGTGTTTGGTAAAACCTTCCCCATCTATGTGGAATTGGAATCGATTGTTAGTGCCACTAATCCTAATTCCATATCTTTGACTCCTATTGTTGAACCAGTGGAAAAGGAGAGTACGAGAGAATGGGTGGAGAGGAATTTTAGCTCCAAGCTATTAATCCCTCAAGAACGCCCTGTACATGTTTGTGATAAGGCCGATGTGACTGATGAGGTTGTTGAGGCACATGTTTATGAAAAGGTCGAAGAGACATGTTTGTGAAAAGGTTGATGTGGCTGATGAGGTTGCTGAGGCACATGTTTGTGAAAAGGCTGATGAGGCTTGTGAAAAGGCCAATGTGGTTGATGAAGTTGCTGAGCACATGTTTGTGAAAAGGCCGATGTGGCTGATGAGGTTGTTGATGTAATTGACCCATTCGGGGATCATGTTCCAGTTGTTGTAAGTGGTTCAGCTGCGGAAGCCCAGTTCAATCATGACCTGGGCCTCGTACCATATATTGTGGTTGGAATTGCCACAGATATTGGTGGATTTTAGCCAAGCTGCCCCAGCTCGTCATTGCATCAGATCCCAGATACGATTCCCATTCAGCACCTCCAGCTAGAAGTTGCTCATATAGGTATGACTGAAATCACAAGGAATCATTTACTCATGGAAAGTGATGTTATCTCAGATGCTCCAGATCATAGATAGCCAGACAAAGATCCAGTGTCAAGCAGGTTGAGTAGGGTGTTGAAGAAGAGTCTTAGTCGACGCTTAAGATCAGATGGGAATTTGCCGATCCAATTCGGGTCACAGATACGTGACGAAGCAGGGGAAGTAGACACAGAAGTTGTTTTTATTTTGACTTCTTCAGGCAATGAGAGGAGTGAAAATTAGAATATGTGCCTAATTCAGGAGACAAGATACCTGTCACTTATCAAGAGAGTTCCTCTCTCCGAGGGGAATTTTGTTGTTGAATGGTTAGAATTTTGAGATCGATCTATCCCCTTACTTCACCTCTCCTTGCAATGAGATTGTGAATCAGGGGATAGACTCGACTGCTGAGCTCATCGATGCAGTTACAATATAGCAACAGGGGTGTGTAATAGTCCAGGCAGCCCCAAACTCAGCAATTTTGCATGATCCCCCAAACAAGAATCAGGAGATGACCTCATCCCAAATTGGTCATTCAAATCAGAATCCTTCTATATATCCTAAGGAAACATCTCAGGAGCAACCAAGACTTAAAGTAGCTAAGGTGATAAATAGGAGAGTTTTCTACAACATGGGTGATTGGGAATCCAGACTTAGAAGACTTAAATATAGGGCAGTGAATACAGGTTGTGTCACGGATGGATAAGATCCTAGTTTGGAATGCCCGTGGCATTGGTAACCAGAGAGCTGTCAGAACTTTGAGAAGATTGATTAGGCTTCATAACTACTGGATAGTAGTGATTCTTGAGCCTATGCTTAGGGATGCCTATAGAGTGATAGTCGGTTTAACTCTTGGTTTTCACCTTTCCTTTTCAAATGGAGAGGAGGGTGGGAAAATCTGGTTTTTCTATAGAGACATGCTAACCTGCTCTTTTTTTTAAAAAATGACTAACCAATCCTTGATTGTAAATATAAATGTACAAAATTTGTAGCTGTCAATCCATCTAACTTGTGTGTATGCCAGCTCCTCTAAGTTACTCAGAAGGTCCCTTTGGGACGAGTTGGCTATTCTTTCGACTTCTCAGCTTGCTCCGTGGGGAGTGTGCGGGGATTTCAATGTTATCATTGAAGCCACAAAGAGACGAAGCTGAGGAGAATTTAATAGGCGCAGTGCCAGGGAGTTCACAGAGGCGATCGAGAATACAGTGCTAATAGACACGAGATATGCGGGGTCTCACTTTACATGGTGTAAAATTCAGTCAGGCTCAGCCAGAATGTAAGCAAGGTTAGATAGAGTGCTTAACAACGCATCCTGGTCTTCCACATTTCCATGTTTCCACATCGACCATCTAACTCGTGTTAACTCAGACCACAATCTGCTTCTCCTGGGTTCCCCCCAGCCCTCTAGAAGCCTAAAGCCTCTGTGAACTCCAAGAGGATGTGGATAAAGGACGATTCTTTCCTATAGGTGGTTAAAACGGGGTGGAACAAGGTCAAATCCTATCACCCAGTTTTCAATGTGCTCTCTAAGCTGAAAAGTGTTAAAATAGAGCTTAAGACTTGGAACAAGGATTGCTTTGGGAACATCTTTGAGCAGGTGAAGTCAGCAGAAGAAAAGGTAGCAGAGATTGAGCTACAAATGCAACAGTCCATGTCTAGCCAGAGCTAGGTCAGCACATTGTAGAACATATTTCAGGAGGCTTCTGATCACCTGAACTAGTTGGAGATCAAGCAAGAGATATTCTGGAAGTAGAAGTCCAAGATAAGTTGGTTAGAGGAGGGCGACAAAAACACAGTTTTTCCATGCTGAAGCTTCAAAGAGGTAGAGAAGGGCTACGATCAACGATATTGAGCTTGATTCAGGCAAGGAAGTGCTAGATAAGGAAAACATCAAGAGGGTAGCGGTGTGGCATTTTGAGGATTTGTTTGAAGGGAGATCCTGTGCGCCTGGCTTGGAGTTGCTGGAGTTGGTTCCTTCCTTAGTGATGCTGGAGATGAACGAGCCGCTCATTGCATCCCCTTCCATCCTTGAGGTTCAACAAGTAGCTTAGTCTATTCCGATAGAAGGTGCGCTAGGCCCTGGCGATTTTTTACTCGTCCTGCTAAGACATTATTGGGCAGGATATCCATAAGGCAGTGTTATATTTCTTCCAGTGGGAAAAGTTGCCACGGGCTATCAATTCCACCCTAATTTGCCTGATCCCCAAAGGAGTTGCTCCTAGGAGATGGTCTGACTATTGCCCCATTAGTCTATGTAATTGCCTATACAAAATCTTCTCGAAGATCATAGTGGTCAGGCTTAGTCAAGTGCTCCCTCACCTAATATCCCCTAAGCATGGGGCATTTATTAAGGGCCGTTCAATCTCAAAGAACATCGCGCTCTCGCAGTTGTTTAGAGAAATTAATAAGAAGACTAGAGGTGGGAACATGGTTCTGAAGCTGGATATGGAGAAAATGTATGATAAGGTGGATTGGGTTTTCCTAAAGCAAGTTCTTAAGTATTTCGGGTTCAGCTCCAAGTGGGTTGGTATAGTTGAAAATTATCGGGCTAGCAGCTGGTTGTCCGTGCTGATTACCGGTGAGGCGGCAGGTTTTTTCAAGTCCTCAAGAGGGCTGCGGCAGGGGGACCCAATCTCTTCGAGCCTCTTCATTCTTTGTGTGGATGTCTTAAGCCGAGGTCTCAATCATCTGGTGTCACTAGGACAATGTTTACCCTTCACTCTTAGGAGGGACTGTTCGAGAGTTTCCCACCTCCTTTATGTGGACGATACCTTGCTCTTTCTCAATGGCAGCATTTCCTTACTGCATAAGACTTTGGCATTGTTGGACGAGTACCAGAGGACATCTGGCCAAAGTATCAACCACAGTAAGAGCTCCTTCTTTTGCTCTGACAAGATCCTGGCGGCCAGAATCAGATCCATTACGAACTTACTTGGCATCGCCAAGGCTGTTGGCTCCTTTCACTACATTGGGGTCCCTTTGGCTGTTGGTAGGCTGAAAGCAAGTGCCTTTCAGCCCCTTGTAGATAAAGTGGAGGGCCGAATCAGGGGGTGGAAAACCAGGTTTCTGTTGCAAGCAGGAGAGCGATTTTTATTAGGCATGTACTGGGGAGTGTTTCCATTTATTCTATGACAGCAAATCACCTTCCAAAATGGGTCCTGGCGGAGCTAAAAAGCCGTTTCACATCCTTTTTCTGGGGTTGGGAAGATGGAAAGAGGAAGCTCCATTGGAGGAGTTGGAAATCCATAGCTTTGCCGAAGGTAGAAGGTGGGCTCAGCATTCGAAAGTTATCAGAAGTCATGCAAGCTTTTTAGATCAAGATGGCCTGGGTATTAAAATTCTAAAGGGAATTTAGTCTGTGGGCCTCGTTTATGGCTACAAAGTATGGCCCGATTCAGGATTTTTCAGTCTTAAGCAACAACGTTGGGCTTAGCTTGCCGATTTGGAAGAAGATTCTACGACTCTTGCCATTTTTAGAAGTCGAAGTGCAATGCAGTATAGGTGTCGGGGATTACAGTTTTTGGAGAGCGAACTAGATCGGGCTTGGTCCCCTCCAGAATTCGGTAAAAGGTGATATTCCAGCTGATATCCTATTCTTGAAAGTGAATCAGTTCTTGGGCCTGTATGGTCCTCTTCCTCCATTGGTGGTTTTCTCGTTGCTCCGTGAAGAAGTTGTTGACTTTATTTTTCAGAATGGATTCTGTTTATCAGATAGTCTCGATTCTCCCTTGTGGTTGCTCACCCCTTCGGGTAGATTCTCAATGAAATTGGCTTGGGCTGCTATCAGGCCGTTTTCTCCCAGAAAGGATTGGGCGAGGTGGGTGTGGCTCGGGAAGCTGCGTTCGAAGGTTTTGCTGTTTGTTTGGAAGCTTCTCCATAGATCTGTGCTGGTGGAGATTGTTATTCAATTAAGGGGCATTTCCTTAACATCTAAGTGTGTTTGTTACAGAGAAAGATCTGCTTAAGGGCCAACCGGGGAGATCATTTCTCATCTTTTTCTAGATGGTGAGTTAGCAGTATCAGTATGGAACTATTTCGGTATGAGTTTTAGGATTATCATAATGCAGGCCTCGTCGGTGGAAGGTATGATTGCACAATGGAGGAGGTCCACTACGGCATGAAAATTGTACTCGTTCATCCAGCAGTTGGTGCCAGCCTTCATTTGTTGGGAATTATGGAAATCCAGAAATGTGGTAGTTTTTTATGGAAAGGCTCCTGCGGTGGCCTCCGTGATCGCATGGGTATCCTAGTGGTTAACCAGCATCCGTGACAGCAATGTAGGAAGGCAGACAGGTATGTTTCCTCCCAATTCCGACCATCTGTTGGATGTTGGAACATATGGAACGAGGCCTGGGCGACAATTGGTAGTTACATGGCATAGACCCCCTATAGGATGGGTCAAAGTTAATGTGGCTGGGTCATCAAGAGGTAACCCGGGCATGACAGGGGGTGGCGGAGTCTGTAGGAACGGCAAGGGAGATTTCATCTTTAGTTTTTCATATAGGTATGGGGTGATGTCTAACATTAGTGCCGAGGTGCGAGCGGCACATGACGGGCTATCACTGTGTCTAGAGAAGGGTTTTTCTAAAGTGGTGGTGGAATCAGATTCTGATTTGGTGGTTAAGGCGTTTAATGAGAGTGTTAGCCTTGGTTGGAAATGGAGATGTTGGTCATAAAAAATGGATAGACTTCGCCTCTAAGGGCAGGAGGAGTTTACGCATATTTTCAGGGAAGGCAACACCTCGGTTGATGCACTAGCCCGCGAGGGGAGTTTGTCACAATCAGTCTTTTGCAGCTCCAGATGGGCTGAGCTTCCCCAGTAGGTGAGAAGGCTTCTTTTCTTAGAGAGGGTAGGGTTAGGAGTGACTAGGGAGAGGTAGTGTTTTTTTTTTTTTTTTTTTTTTTTTTTTTGTGGTTCTGGTTGTCCCTGTTTCTGTTAGGATAGGTCTTCTGCAGGTCCTTTTTTCCTCGAAAGTCCCGAATGTAAGTTTTGTCCAGAATTTTTAAATGAAACACGAATCTTTTCCTTAAAAAAAAATAAATTGATTGATCATATCCCAGTTCTTTGATTCAATTAGGAGTACCATAATTTATAGAAAACCTACCTATTCTCCATAAGTTGTAATTAATTAGATGCAATTAGTCCTTCGGTAGAAACATCTTTGAATGCAAATAACAAAAAAAAAAAAAAAAAAAAAAAAAACAAAGATTGGACAATTCTAACAATTTTTTGTGTTACTTTTACATGAAGGAAAATGGATTGTTGCAAAGAAAGTTTTAAAAAAAGAAGGTGATGAGGAATAATGATTTAAGTGTAAAGCTGTAAGATTAAGGAACTCTTAATGTTTAGGCTTCTAGTGATAGGAAGCCCATCACTTAATTCCACATATTGTTTCATTCATTCACTCTGTGTTATGCTTCCTCACTTTGTTTTAGGTTACATGGGTAGCTACAATTCTCTCCTTTTGGTGGGTTGTTATTTCTTATCTTACCTCTAAGTACTTGGTGTTTGAGGCTATGGTAATGAAGGGATTGCCTTACAAGAAGAGAAATTAAGTCCATTTAGTAATGTTGGTAAATATCCTGCTACCTTCCTTTCCTTGGTAATGAACACAAACCAACCACTTGACTTGCCATTAATAAGAATTCTTTCAAGTGTGATTGTTGACAACCACAAAAATTTTAAATAAGGGACGGTTTCTCTAGCTCCTCAAAAAGCCCATCAAAGTTAGGTTTATGGATAGTGATGATCCTACTTCTATTTTTACTATTGAGTGTTGATAAAAGCTAACAAGCAAAGTTAGCTTCAAATTTGTTGCCTGAGTTGGCTTACGTAGTAACAAATTTGAAGCTATGTGGTGTAAAAGTTTCTCTTATTTACAGAATGAATGGCTAGATTGCAGAGTTATCCCCATCCACTCATCGATCTAATTGACAATAGGAAACTCACTTAAGCCATCTAAAAAGGATGACTATTTGAGCTACCTAAGATGATAAAATTTTTTGCATAGCTTTTTGTCTTTGATATAAAGAAAGAATGCTGTAATAATGAAATCGACATGTACTTTTTATTCAACAATTGTGCTCAATCTAGATGCTCCATAGGATGTGGAAATAGAGAGGTTAACTATTGTGGGCCTTGCAAAGCTATGTGTTAGTTTTAACCTTTGAATTTATGATCTTGCCTGTAAATCATGATGAACAAGAGTGTTATATGGCAATGTAATCAGTGCCTTAATTAATATGTGGATATATTTTAAATACACACACACACACACACACGAGTTAAAGAAGAGAGATTCCTATAGTTGTCCTTAGGAACTTTAGATTGTGTACAACAACCTTTGTTCAAGGAAGAGTTGTATTCTATATAACTTGGTACTCTCTTGTTCCATAAGCACCTAACAAATTGTACCACAAACCTGTTGTCATTTTTTCTTATCATCCTGTGTGAGGAAACAAATGACAAATCAGAATGGAAGGTCTCCACCATTGAGTTCAATGATAAGTTGGATTCCATGCCCTACTATACAATAGGTGTGTAAGTGTGTCATGAGAATATGCTCATGATATTGGCCTTATTAGATGCTTGCATTGAGGAATACTTCATGAGTCTAGACCAAGATACATCATGCTTGGTCTGGATCACTTTGCGTATGTACTAGCATTGACTAATCCCTAGAATTGAGGATATATAGAAAGTTCAAGTTTCTAATATAATATATTTTGGGTTCCCTCACATAGTCAATGACTCATATCTAGGTGTTATAAGGTTCATTAGGATATGGTTGATATCCATATGATCCAATAAGGGATTCACTAGTCTACTAGGGACACTCTTATGGTTGAGATTTAGTAGATCAGACTGTTCACTTGGTGATTTTTTACTGAAATCGATATCTCATAAGTTTCAAATGGTTCTATATATATGTATGTTTTTAACTGTTGATTTTTTATTTAATTGTAAAAAATATTTTTATCACACTTGATGGTAATTCTAACAGTTGATATCTTATGGTCCATCACTTAATTTGCATGAGAATTAGATTAAGGATGAATATCCATAAATAGTAAAAGAATTAAGTCGATTTGGATATATAGTTATACATGATTACATACATTAGATGTAATTAGACATTACTGAAGTTTGTAAGCTATTGGAGCATCATATTAGTCTCTCCTAGAAATCTTAACTTCTCCTTATAAATAAGATCTTATCCTAGAGTGAGGGTATAAGAAAGAGAGCCTTTGACACCCATACCCCTTAGGGATTAGTACTCCCTTACGAATTATAGTGCAAGGAAGTTGCTCATGCGTATGCACTCTTAAATTTAAACCACCTGAAATACACATTATTCACTTTTGGCCTTTGGCTCAAGTGGGTCCCATCGTAATATGTTCCTACAATCTCCTCTAGCTATTAGATGCGTGAGCCCATGTTAGGCTTAGGGCAAAATAATCAGCGCTATCAATGATTTAGATGTGCCACAACAAAGAAATAGTTGGAAGAGAGACATGTATTATTGATTTTTTATGGGGCCCACTATGATGATTATGTGAAATCAATGTGAATCATTAGATTCCACACAATGATTTAAGCATGGGTATGAAGATTAGACCCATATGTGATTTTGGTGGGTCATACTAAAGGAAGAAGTTTGGAGGGTGGGCATAATCATGTACATTATTCTCAATCGTGTGGTCCACCTAAATCAATAATGGGCATAATTTTTTAATTCTAAGACCAAAATTGGGTCATGTAAATGATGGTAGGAATGGATTTCTTTAAAGTATCAAGTTGGGACCATTGATTTGAATGACCTTATGATTAGGTAAAACATCCTCTGATTAGGTGGCTTCACTATCATGTATTTTCGAAAGCCACTTCGATCATCAGATGTGTGTGCCAATTTTAGATGTAAGGCTCTAAAATAAGTCCAATCCATGATTTAGGTGGACTACACCAAAGGAAACAGTTGGGAGAGAGATGTGCACTACTTATTTTTAATTTATAAGGCCTATTATGATGATTATATAAAATCACATGAACCATTAGATGCCACACAAAGGGAAACAGTTTGGTGCCCAAAGATCACGCCTATCTATGATTCAGGTGCACCACACCAAGGGAAGTAGTTTGGAGGGACATCATCTTGTACACTTGTTTCAATCATGAAGTCTAGCTGAATCACTGATGAACTTGATTTTTGAACTTTATGACTAATGACATGAATGGATTTCATAAAATGGCATGTATTGCTGGCCCCTTTCCTTCCTCTGCCATGAGCTTACAATCGTTCAAGTGTTAACACCCTGGATTGCCTGGGGTTTGAAGCTGTGGGATCGTCCTTCAACCTAGTCAGTATTTTCAGGTGGAGGCGCCCTTTTATCGACTAGATTAAGATTGACGTCAATGGTTCAACCCTTGGTAACTGTGAGGTATTTCTAGAAACCACGACAACAAGTTCCTTTTTACTTTTTCGTCAGGCTACAGCTTCGGCTCAAATGGCAAGGCCGAAATCAAGGTGATATGGGAAGTACTATCATACTGTCAGGGTCTTGGTTACACCAAGATGGAAGTAGCTAGCGACTCAAAATCGGTGGTCGAGTCCATCAACAATATTAAGGACGCCCCTTCATGGCCTATGTGGTACTGGTGGTCAAGAATAAGGGCACTTATGGAAGGCAGGGAAGTGATTGTCTCTTATTCCCCAAGGGAATCGAATGCGGTGGTTGACGGTCTCATGCGGAAGGGCAACAATAGCCAGTCCCATCATCTCTTCTGAGCTTCTTCTGATCTTCCCCCCGTAATCAGAGGATTGATCATCTTGGATCGAGCGGGTTTAGGATACTTGAGATGGGTTTAGTCTCTCTCTTTCCCCCTCTTTTTCCTTTTCTTTCCTTGGGTGGGCTTGTTGTCCCTTTTTGTGAACAAGCTTGCCCAGACTATGTATAGGCACACTAACATGAATATAATAGTCTCACAGAGGTTTTTTTTTTAATTTTTTTTAATTTTTTTATTTTAACATACACACACGTAGGGTCTACCATGCATGCCTCTCTTGTACGCTGACTTAGGTTCACTCTAGAGTTAATGTGTTGGCTTTTCTCCTTTCCTTATTTAGAATGGTTGTGAGAGATAGCCTTTTGCTTTAAAGGTGTAGTATTGGCAATTGAATCATTTTTGGATAACGTCGATTAAAAGGTATTTCGAGGCCCAAAATTTCTGATTTTGGTTTTTGTATAAACTTGATAATATTTAAATGATTATCCTTAAGCGCTTAATCAATTAATTTGGGCTTTTGAAAAATTTTAATTTTTCATTGCGTTTTGAAAGCTCCAATAGGGAGTACTGGATTGTTTTGTTTGACCATAGGCCAATGTAGTGTTTTTTTAGTTAAGACATGCATACAATGGTCCTTGATCTTTTGTGACAATAAGAGTGTAATTCAAATTGCACAGAATAATACCTTTCACGAGCGAACAAAGCATGTTGAGATTGATTATCACTTTATTTACTATCATGTCTTACAAGGCATTATCACTCTTCCATTTGTTCCTTTAGAATATGCCAAAATAGCTTCTCTTCTCTCCAAGGCTCATTCTACAGCCAGATTCCCTTAGATTTTATCCATACTCTAGTTGCTCCCAATTGAAGCACCTTGAGTTCAAAGAAGGTGTTAACGAAAAGTATGTTAATACAGTGTAGAATAAGGATATAATTATGTGTGTATTTGTATATATTTTTACTTCTTCAATGATGAGCACATGCATATGTATACATCTCCTTCTTTATGAATAGATATGATATTTTCATCCTTAGATATCCATAACAAGTTGGTCAGACAAATGCTGACCATCTAATCTATTACTTATAAAATAAATAGCTATAATAAAAGATAATTGAGTAACTATTTTCTAAGATTGTGTTACCCTTCCAATATGTGGAAACTAAAATTGGAAAGGCATAAAAAGTTAGGTTTATCACCTACAACTGGTTATTGGTGGTTGGTCCTTAAAACAGAAGTAACCAACATCTAAAGTGTTAGGATGATCCTATCCGAATGAGTTTAACATCTTGGTAGCCAATGAAGGTATGAAATTTGTCATGCCCCAAACCTGAAAATTGGATTCACATGAATTCCGATCACCGAATCCAATGCTGACAGCCTCCGTAGTACCCCATTCTCGGCTACTAACGTCCATATGTCAGATTCTGATCCTGGGATATTACAAGGAGGATTTTTTTTCCAATGTACATTTAACTCTTAATAGGCATAACCACAAGTATACCCAAATCACAAAGGTAACATCATCATCACATATCCACTAATATAAACATTTGAATACAATACTGAAAGGAAAATATATATGTAAAAAAATTACAGAAGTCAGCTATATACTCCAAGCTCCACGCTGCTGCAACCTAACATCACCTACATACATCTATCGTGCATAAGCTTATAGAAAACTTAGAGTGTGGTGTAAGTATGTGAACAAGGTAAGTGCCAAGTATTCAACGCAATGTCATAATCATACAATGTCAAAATAGGTGTAAGATCATAAATCATACGTTATCAGAGTAAGCGAAAATACTGACAAGTCCATGAGTCAAATAATATCAGAATATGTAATACAGATCAACTATACAAATGAAGAACAATATCAGAATATGCGATACAGATCAACTATACAAGTGAGGCGTCATAAAGAGCTAAATATCAGATCTCGTATCCAAACCATATAAATGCAGAAACACAGCTAACCCAAAATGGCATATGCCACGGATGTAAAGCAATATGCGTGCGAATGGAATGACCATGCTAGAGTATGAAGTCGGGATGATAGTGATAGTATCGCAGGCTATGGGGTCTATCATAAGAGACTTCTATCCAAACCAGTCCCATACCTAAATTTGGATAGTCAGACTCAATGTGGTAAACTCCTGATCTTAGGTTAGTCGTGCGCTTTAACCGAAATCTTGGCCATTACGAAGGTACACGTATAAATAGTTATGCACCACTAGCCCGAGTGGATAGTGAATAAATGAATGAATAAGTATGTAACTCCTGCTCAATAAGTCCATATATCAGTACTGTTCATCTCTGAGATCATCACCAGGGTTTAGTACACTCCAAATGGCACTGCCCCTCTCCCAGCAGCACAGTCCAAGTGAGCGTAAGAAACCTCATTATCCGACTAGCCAATAGTCTGCTAATATCTATCTAGCATGTCAATAGCGGACCCATTTACGAGCTAGTCAAACTCGGCCTAGCTATGCCCTCTACCCTCAGGCGGTTAAGGCCATACCCTTGCCCAACCGACCACGATATAGTGGGAGACATGGCCTCCTGACATTTGGCACTCGGGCGCTCATATATCCACTCGGTCTCGACGTTGGGGCAACCTCTGGTACCAAGAGGGTTTAAGAATTTTCACCCAGGGTCATCTATGACAGCCCGATGCTAGAATAAATTTTTGATGTCCCGTCTGGCCATCCATGATATGCTTATGGAGGCTATGGCCCTGTTGTAGCTAGGGTGTACAGTAATCATAATGCAAGATGCATGAGTCATACAATCCAGTCATGCATCAATCTTGCGCATACCGTGCGCTCATGTGAGATAACCTCCGCTTATCAGGGAGTCTCATAATAGCATGCTCAATGACATATGTAATGATCAACCACGTCTCATAACAAACGTGCAGATGATGCGTATGGGCATGTGTCATAATACTATGTTGTCACATACTCATTATCGGTATCAATAATCGACATCGACAATCGACCTCGATAATGTGGACATTTAACCAACATTGCTCCCAAGGAATGACCCACATAGATCCTAACATATAATGGACCTATGACCTCATACAAGGGCCAAATATACAACACTATGAGCCTCACTCAAGAACTTAATACAGATCACGATGGGCCTTTTACATGGGCCTAACATACATCAGAATGGGCTTCATCGTCTGGCCCTCAAATGCATCACAATGGGCCTCATCACCTAGGCCTCATATACATCACATTGGGCCTCAAACACGGGCCGAATGTACATCACAATGGGCCTCAAATACAAGTTGCATATCCATCATAATGGGCCTCGGCAATAGAAATTGGAATCGGCCTCAATCATCGGCCTTGACAATCAGAATTGGAATCGGCCTCAACCCTCGGCGTCGACAATCGAAATTGGCCTCGATACTCAGCCTCGATAATCGAAATCGGCCTCGACAAATCAGAATCGGCCTATACGATCGGCCTCGACAAATTGAAATCAACCTATACAATCGGCCTCAACAAATCGGAATCAATCAATGATCGGAATCGGCAAATCGGTCACAATAATTAGAATTGATCGGTAATTAGAATCGATGAATCAATCACGTCAATCGGAATCGGTAATCAGTCACGACAATCTGAATCAATCGATAATCGAAATCGGTAAATCGGTCATGTCAATCGGAATCGGTAATCGATCATGATAATCGGTCTCGATCGCTAATCGGCAATTGGAAAATAGGTCACGTCAATCAGAATTGGCAATCGGTCATGATAATCAGTATCGATCGATAATCAGAATCAAAAAATCGGTCACGACAGTCGAAATCAATCAATAATCAGAATCGGTAAATCGGTCACGCCAATCGGAATCGACAATCGGTCACAACAATCAGAATCGATAGATAATCAAATCAAAAAATCGGTCACATCAATTAGAATCAGCAATCGGTCACGACAATCGGAATTAGCCTCGATACTTGGTCTAACCAAAGGACCTAAGGGATAGTCACAATGTGGACGTTTAACCATTATCGCACATCAATGTGGACATTTAACCATCATTGATCCCAAGGAGTGTCCCACATAGGGCCGAGCATACAGTGGGCCCACGACCTCATACAAGGATCTAATATACATCACAATGGGTCGAATACACGGGCCTAATATACATCACCATGGGCCACGACCCATGGTCCTCAAATACATCATAATGGGCTACAACCCATGGGCCTCAATACACATCAAGTGGACCGCATTAATGGGTCTCATATACACGAAAGGTGAGCCCTACTCATGGGCAATAAACACACAATAGGTGGACCCTGCACATGAGCCTCAAATACATTCCATGAGACTCAATAAATGGGCCACATATACATCGTATTGGGCCTCGCCCCATGGGCCTTGAATACATCACAATGGATCACAACCCATAGGCATCAAATACACAATAGATGGGCCCTGCGCCTGGGCCTCATATATATCAAGTGGGCTACATCCACAGGCCACACCAAAGGGCCTCATATATCAAGTGGGTTGCATTCACGGGCTGCCCTAAAGGGCCTCAAATACATCCAAGTGGCCCCATGGATGGGCCATAAATACATCAAGGTAGGGCCCACCATAATATTTATTTTGTATTCAATCTATTCATACGGTCACAAAGACCTGAATTCAAGAGGAAAACAAATATTATATTGATCCAAAACTCCTGTGACCCAGGATTTCAATGGTTGCCGTTTAAATCTCCACCGTTTTCTACTGTGTGGTCCACCTGATAGATCGATGGTGTGGATCACAAATGCATTGGGGTGCGCCCCACATAGCCTGTCGGATGGACAATAAGGAAATAGTACATACATCATACGGTGGGGTCCACACGTGTGTGGGACCACGTTACTGAGCAGCATGGATAAAATACATAGATCATGTGTGGGCCTCACAGAATTTGCTGATGGTAGAACCACAGCAGCTGCTCTGCTGCTTGTCCACAGATGGACAGTTAGGATAACAAATACATCACGCTGGACCCACGGGGCTGCTGACGTACTGCAGTAGCTATATTGCGGGGTGCAGTGCTCCAGCCAATCTACTGCTGCGGGCCCACTATCTAGATGAATGGATGGCAGGGATGAAATACAAAAATCGAGGTGTGTCCCATGCTGGCAAACAGACGAACGTAGAGGATAAAACACATGCATTATGGTGGGGTCTGCAGCACCGTCCAGCACCATGGATGGTGTAGATGAAACAATTACATTGAGGTGGGTCCCACTACCTGCACGTGTGACACTGTAGGGTGGGTTCCACATCAGGACGATTAGATATAACACATACCCAATGGTGGGACCCTCAAAACTAGTTGACCTTAATGCAGCAAAGATAAGGCTGGTCCCCACCGTCTAGGTGAATGGACGGTGTGAATGGAATGCATACGTCATGGCGTCCAGGGACTAGACGTGAGGTGTCCCACATCCACCGTCCAGATGATGGACGGTCTAGATTGCATGGATATAAAACATACCTCATGTGGGTACCCTATGGATGGACGGCTAGATATAGAACACATCATCAAGGTAGGCTCCATGGATGGACGGCTTGGATGAGATATATAGTCCAGGTGGGTCCCATCGTCCTGGGATGGACGGTTGGTATGGTAAAACCCACATGCCTTGTGTGTGTGTGCTACACAGCATCGTCCATCTGATGGTGCAGATATAGAATAATTACATCAAGGTGGGTCCCATGTAGGGCCCACCATACTGCATATTATAGTATATATAATATTATATTATATTATTACTTTATCTTACTTTCTGTAGACACCCCACCCAGGCTACATCTTGAGAAGGTTAAGACAATTCAGGAACCATGAACATACCCAATCCCTGCTTAAACCGAACTAAAGTCCCTAAAACCCAAATCCGTAATCCAAAACCACGATCCAAACCATTCATCACACATGCAACCCTGCCTATATCCTATACCATGGCCCAGATCCTCATTACCCAGGTCGAAACCCATTTTTCTGAGCTGAAAAACCCAAAAGGAGACTTTCGAGTGAACCCGCACAGTGTACAATGTTCGCACGCGCGAAATCGGCCAGAACTGAGCCCGGGCAGTAGTCTGACTACCGCGGGCGGTAGTCTGACTGGTTCCTGCGATACTACAGGTACCGCCGCTCGCCGGCTGCGTGCAGACAGCTGTCCCAACGTCCAAAAGTTAACTTTCCTTCAAAATTATCCCTCCGAACTCCATTATTTACCTTTTTACCAACCCCAGGAGCTAATGAGAGCATGTCATGTGGCATTCCCCTCTCCTCAACCACTCACATGCTGCCATGTCATCTTTTAACCCTCTCAAACTTGCTAATTACAGCTATGCCATTGGAGAAGGCTATAAATAGCCCTCTCCTCTTCACATTTTCAATAACAACATCTTCTCATCCAAGAGAGAGAAAGTGAGAGGGAGAGAGAGTGAGGAAGAGAGTGAAGGAAAGGGAAGGAGCTCCCAAGCCTTCAAAGATCTGATCTTTCCAGCCACCCCCTAACCTTCCTTTCAACCTTTCCAACCCATAAGCCTAGCCCATATCTGCTCATGGTCCGGTTCATGTCTTGGCCAACTCAAGATCAAGCCAAAGATCCATTCATTTTACATACAAGCGTTCATCATGACATCTATTCCTTTCTTAACCCCTCTGCTCCTCTAGATCTCTAGTGAATGTATGCTCTGTGACTTGCCGTATATCGGATCCTGTCACATCAGAAATTCCTAGTGATCCAGTCCATTTTTCTTACCTCTTTGCATAAGCATCATCACATCCGCCCTCTAAACATGCCGTTGGATGTATGCTCTGTGGCTTACCGAAATCTCAGATCTTGCAGCATCAGAAATTCACGTGTGTGCCTAGTCCCATCTCGGCCATAACATCCATCATCCCTTGAGATTATTTTACCACACTGAGTAGAGACCGTACATTTGTACGGGCGGAGAGGGTACCTAACACTTTCCCTCTTTGTAAGCGAGGTCTCTTTTCCGGAATCCCGGATCGCAAACTAGGAGTCAATCTAAGGTAAGGAAGTCTCTCGATTTCCCTCACCTTGTGTATTTCGTGGTTTTAGCCGACCGCGGGATTTTGAGATTTTTCGACTAGTGGCGACTCCAATATCCACAACCAACCTATCACCTCAATCAGCAACACGAATCACAAATCCGCGTGGGCGTCAATTTTTCAGTGTCTACAGAATGGCGAGTCGACTGGGAAATTTTCTAGCTCGCACTAGCTGAGACCCGACTTGAAAGTATGTGGTATTTTAATCTCAAGGGACATCATCATTGCATTCATACAAAAAAAAAAATCTTTACCTTACACTTGTCTGGGCATCAATCCGAGCCATGACTACTCGATCCCATGCAGCTATGGCTACCCATGAAAAAGAGTCGGTAGCTCTGCCAGCTCTTGAAGCATCAGCACCGGTTCTGGCACCGTCACCGATGCCCGCGTTGCTACCAGTAGCTCCAACAGACCCATAGGCCAATACAACCATGCAAGAGCTACTACTTCGAACGATACAAGAGCTACTACTTCGCTTAGTGCCAAATATCACACCGAATACACAGGCAACCCAGCCTAGTGTACAAAACAATTCACTCCCACAAACTCCTTTTGTTTTCTCCCTCATTCCTCTAATAAATCATGTTCTCTCTCTTCCTGCAGAATCAGCCCAACATACAAACGTGAGCAACCCTGCCACACATCTTCCTCCTAATAGGAGATCCAATCAATTTCAAGGGGCAAAACCCCTCTCGACCAGTCCCTCTGAAATTGAAGAGCTCCGAGAGCAACTGCAAGGTATGCAAAGGAGGTTATGGAAGCAGCAGGGGGTGGATCTCCCATCCACTAAGTTCAGGGATCTTTGTCCCTTCCCTGATGCATTGGTACTTCAAAACTTTGAGGTACCAAAATTCAAAAGGTATGATGGTACGGGGTGTCCTATGGACCATTTAAGAGCATTCTGTGGGGAGCTTAATACTCTGGCAGGTAATAACGGAGCATTGATCCGTTTGTTTTAAAAATTTTTGAAAGGTGATGCGTTAGATTGGTACACATCATTATACTACCATCAAATTAAGACTTGGGAACAACTTTCCCAAGCTTTCATTGATCGTTTTGTGTACAATCTTAATGTAGCACCCAAAAGGGCGGATCTTGCTGCCTTAAGGCAGAGAAATGATGAGTCATTGTCAGCTTATGTTGGACGGTGGCGGGCCATGGTGGCCAGAATGAAAACACCCATTGATGACGAGGAGCAAATCTACATGATCATCCACTCGGCAAACCCGAGTATCTCCGGATACCTCGTATCGTATCCATATGCCAACTTCACCCAACTCATCTGTGCTGGAGAACAAGTCGAAGCCGGAATAAGGGTTGGAACGATCTCCCCTTGGTGGCCTCATCAAGCCCCAGTACAGCGGATAGTGGAAGGAAGGTCTACTGGATACGAGAACAGTAACAAAAATGTTCCTAACCTCCATCCAACAGAAGAAGACAATCTCGTTACCTCTACCCAAGGTGCTCAATTCGCTCTTCAAGAAGGACATTGGCAACAACAACAACAAATGGAGATTCCTCAGTACCCCAATCATGGTCAGCAGATGAGGATGACCCGGGAACCTAGGCAGTTTAGACTGATAGCCCAAACTTACAGTGAGGTACTAGCCATGCTAGTCCAAAGGCAAATACTTACACTGCTACTGCCTAGGCTCCCCCCAAACCCTCAGCCACCAAATTATAATGAGAATGAGTATTGTGCATACCACTAATCCCGAGGCCACACAACGGACCGTTGTTTTACCCTGAAACATGTGATACAAGATCTGATTGATAACCAAACGATTGTGGTTACCTCTCCTGTTGTTGCCACCACCAATTACACTCTCCAGAATCACCTGCCATCATATCAAGTATGCCCCAGTTCATCAAGAACTCCTACTAACAATGTCAATCAAGGAGAGCCACCCCCGGTCAATCCAGTCCAATGCATCCATTCAATCACCACCAGCCCAACAACAATACCCCCAAGTCTAAAAGGGGCATTCCCTATCAGTCCAATTTCTTCGCTCTCAAATATGCAAGGGGCATCTCCAGTAGGTCCAGTCTCCATGTCCCCAAGTCTACAAGGGGCACACCTTTCCAGTCCAATCTCTTCGCTCTCAAATATGCAAGGGGCATCTCCGTCCAGTCCAATATCCATGCCCCCAAGTCTACAAGAGCCACCACCGATCAATCCAGTCCATACATCCTTTATCTCATAAGGGGCACCACCTGCCTATTCAGCCCCTACTCCAACCATCGCAATCCAAGAAAATTCTCCTTCCCCGATTAACATATCGCATGCCCTAGCAAAATCAGGGCCCACCTTTAATCATGCGGTAACTTTCCAAGAATGACATTCTGCTACTGAAAGGGTTTTGCCTAGCTCTACTCAGTCTTCAATCCTTCAAGAGAAGAGTCTAGGATGGTTGGTCCCCGCCTCTAGGAAACAAGTTAAGGAAGAGATTAACGTCAAGATCATGATTAGCCCCAAAGCATCAACCATCACTTTTCAGGTCTTTAACATCACAGCTTCATTTCATCTCCTCCCTGATCGGTCTTGGATCCATAGAGTCAAGGCTCTCTCTTTGACTCTTCACTTAAAGGCCAAATACATTTTCGGAGATAAGGCGATGACTATTTTGGATGATCCCAAACAAATCTTTTCGATTGAAGCAGTCAACCATCAAGAGCTAGATATCCCGATCGTAGACATACAATGCTCTGATGAGGATATCCCATACCATGGTCCCGAGCTCGAGACTATGAATTGCGCGCCTCTTGCATGTCCCATTGGATCAAACTATGTCTTCGCTCCAGTCGAGCACCGACATTTTTGTTATCAGCTCAAATATCAAGAAAATGCAGGCATGACAGGACTGGAATATCAACCTCCTAAGGATGAGATAGCAAAGCACAAATGTATCGGAGGAGAACAAACTCGGCAAGAAGAGGATGATCCATTCATCTACACATCAATCAAATCCATTAGAGAAGGGATCGTCTATTTGGTTGGCAGGCCAAGATCCACCATGGAAGATCAAATGAGTAAAATGAGCCCAATTGGGCTGTTTGAAAATGACTTGGGCAAGGGGCAAGAATTTCCTCTGATTGACTAGACCACAGTCTAGGTCCGACCTGAGCAGGAAGAATGCAAAGACTCACAATGCATTGAGGATGAGTTGAGAAAAGTGACATCCAATACCAACTCAGAGCTCAATCCTAAACTCATCACGACATTTGGGCACGACAATGAGGGCCCACCTACTGATCCGTCTGGCCCTGCCTCCTGAGGGGAGGGAGTACAGGGCAACATTTGGTTCGCGATCCCCAAGACGGCATAATAAAAGTAAATAGTATTTCGATCTCCGAGTCGAATCAGGCAATCCCTGGTTCACATCGTCGTCTTTCTCAAAAATTAAAAAAAAAATCATCAGAAAATTCTTAAAAAGCCAAAAACACTGGATATCTTCGAAACACAAAAAAATTCATATACTTGTCAAAATCCAAAAAAAAAATCATCAGAAAATTTTTAAAAACCAAAAAACATTAGATATTTTCAAAATACAAAAAAAAATTCAGATACTTGTCAAAATGCCAAAAATTCATATATTTGCAAAAATCCAAAAATAATAGAAATTTGTAAAAACACAAAAACAATACAAAATCTTTCAAAACTCACAAGAAATAATGTGCCAAATGCGTCTGTTATAACACCCGAGTTTAAAGTTGACTCATAGATTTCGATCTGGAGTTAGACTTCAAACTCAGGGATTTGGACGAAGCCCAGGATGTGAAAAATGATGATCCGACTCTCGAGCTAGAGGATTCCCTCCGAAAGTTTGAGGCAAGGGCCAATGTCGTCACGGATTTTTTGAAATTTTGAACTTGGGATCCCTTGAGCTCCCTAGAACAGTACACATCAAGAGATCCTCGCCTCCTGAATGCAAGCAGACAATGACAGAATTCTTGAGACTAGGGGCTATCTAATTTTGGATTCTCCTATGAAGCCTTAACCAAATCGAATGAAGAATTAGTCATACGCCATCTTCTATGAAACCTGAAGTCAAGCCCATCAAACAAAGCTGTTAAGATCATGTCTGAAGTCCATGATGGAGTCCTACTGATGAATGATGGAGATAAGTCATTGTAGCATATCAGGAAGTGCTTCAAGTATCTAAAGCTTGTACAACAAATCCATGTGCATGCTCTGAGTCTTTATAACCGGGCAACACCTTAACTCTTTTTCAGGATAGGGTGTGGACATCATTGAAAGAATGAACCCGAAGGCATCCAATGGTCATGAGTGCATTCTCGGGCACCGACAACGTCCTACATCATCAGTACGAATGAAAGAAGAGAAGTCAAGGAAAATGATTAGTGGTAATCTTGATACAACTAACTACATCTTGTAGACATAAAGCGCACAACAATCACTAGGACCAATGACAGGCAAGTCTGAAAGAAATGTTAGCAACATGGTAATCATGCACATCTTATCATTGCGCCTACTAGATCCAGAGGGCAACTCTAGGCCATCCTAAGACGGTCCGTTGATCATCCGCGAGAATTCTTTCGGGAGGTGTCCTTCGTCTCACCATCATTAGGGGCAAAGATCTTCCAGAGCCCATCAACGCCGACAACATGGGTAATCTTACCTGACAATGTCAACAACCAAAATCGTAAAGCTAAAGTCAAATGATAAAAGGTTAGCATCCTAAGGTACATTTCATCATCATTCCATCCCTCCAATAAGTGTTTCAAAAAATAAAGGGTTCAAAAAAAAAGGAAAAAAAGAATAAGAAAAAAAAATGGACGAATAAAGTGCGTAGTCTAAAAAAAAAAGAAAAAAGAAAAAAAAAAAGAAAAAAAAAAAAGAAGAGTCGAACCCAATGAGTGAGAACACAATTCATCAACTCATTTCCCCTTAAGATAGTTTAACCCAATGTCAATAGCTTCACGAACGTGATTGAAGACAAAGTCAAGTAGCTCATCAGTCGACCGGTAATGAATGGAGTCTAGCCTCCCTCCTTTGTACAAGAAAAAGAGAAATCAAAAGAAAAATAGCATGCCTAAGCAAAACGAGCGAGGTGAAAATCTGAAAGGGCATCTCGAGTAAAAACAGCGGGCATGTAGCAGACTTGATGAAAACATGAAAAGGCAGCAAGGGTAAAAAGAGCACAGCTGCTAAGGGGCAGGTAAGATCAAAAACTCGAGACATGGTGAAAATCTAAAAGGATGCCATGGGCAATAATGACGAGAAAGTCAGTCGTAGTGAAAATCTGAAAAGGCGCTACGGGCAAAAATGGCTAAAAAAAAGAAAAAAAAAGAGAGAAACAAAAAGTGTAGGAACAGGAGAAGCCAAGGCAACAAGCAAAAGAAGCACAAGGAAAAGGTACGTCTCGGATCAGAATTCTGTCAAAATCTACTCAAATCCAAGGGGCATGATCTTAGTACGTGCTACTCTCAGGGAACCGAGATCCCTAGTAAACAACTCAAAATACCGGATTCGACGTGGGCTAAGTTCAATATTTTGATTCAACCATCCAAAGCACAAATTCAAACACAAGCAAACACAGACAAATTTGGCACAAACAAAAAATTTCATTCCTTTCAAAGAAGTCTTTTTATACGTTTTCCTTTCTTTACAAAAAAAAAAAGAAAAAAAGAAGAAGCATTCATGCCAACAAAGTCGGGGATCCAAAAAGTCAAAGTTTAAAGCCCCAGAGGCCCACATTTCAAAACCCACAAGGCCCACAAGTTCAAAGTCCATAAGGTTCACATGTCAGAAGCCCACCAAGCCTATTGTTCAAAGGCCTATGGTTCAAAGCCCATATTTTCAAGCCCATTTCCTAAGCCCACATATCCAAAACAAGGCCCACTTCACAAGCCCGATTTCAAGGCCCATGGTCCTAGGCCCACATGTCCAAATTAGGCCTATGTTCCTCAATTGCCCCATTAATTTATTAGTGGAAGCCATCTGGCTATTCGATCCAGATCCTACAATAAAAATCGAATGACGACCTCTCGCGAGATCGGACGAATGCTTCAAAAACCTCAAAAATACCTCAAATAAAAACTGTCAGACCCACTAACTCAACAGTGGAGGCAACGTGACTGTTTACTTGTACAAATAAAAACCGAATGACGATGCCCACCCACGAAATCGAACGGATATTTTTCAAAAAAAATTTAAAAAATATATATTTTTTCAAATAAAACCCCCAAGGGGTCTAGCTCTAAAGGGAATAGCTTTAGAATAAAGTTTTTAAAAAAAAAATGCATGCGGCACACAGTATACTAAGGAATCTTCTGTATTCTCCAGTTGTGGTCAGTGCAAACAGCTAAATAAGATTCGATCTCTGTCGATTTTCTCAGTGGATGATTGAATCCGTACATGATACATGTACGATTGGCCCGATCTCTATATCTGGATAATCGTACGAATGCTTGTAAAATGAGTGGATCTATCTCTGGAAAGAACCATCAAACTTGAAGTGATAAACAATCCATTGTAACCAAAGTATTAAAATCAGCAGACTGCATGGCAACAGATTACCTGCACATACCTAGTCCGGGATGTTCAAAAAATTTGATCGAGTCCAAGTCGGCATTGTGAGTTCCCCGTAAGGCCGTACCAACGCGTATGACAGCTAACCACTTTGACGATCAAACAGACTGAATATTCCTAGGGTGATTACGTAGCAAAGGAACAACAGACCAAACAGTATGTGAATCCTCGTAAAGCCACAACAAATGCGCAGAGGTCCTTACTTGTCAGAATTATCCTCCAATGCTATTAACAATCTGATGTGAAAAGGTTGTGATTGGTGATCCGTAAAGCCGCGACAAATGTGCAGGAGGCAATCACAACGTTTTCCTCAACCCTCATGATATGTGCAAGTCATCTCTTTTCCAGACAGTCGACTGTCAATGATACAATGACAGGCAACAGATTCGAGTCACTATCTTTTTCTGACTAGAAGGGTGGGGTGTCCACTCACTTTGACCTTCGGTTGCTCACAACCTCGGTCAAAGAGGGGCATCTGTAGACACCCCACCCAGGCTACATCTTGAGAAGGTTAAAACAGTTCAGGAACCATGAACATACCCAATCCCTACTTGAACCGAACCAAAGTCCCTAAAACCTAAATCCGTAATCCAAAACTACGATCCAAATCATTCATCACACATGCAACCCTGCCTATACCCTATACCATGGCTCAGATCCTCATTACCCATGCCGAAACCCATTTTTCTGAGCTGAAAAACTCAAAAGGAGACTTCCGAGTGAACCCGCACAGTGTACAAGATTCGCACGCATGAAATCGGCCCGAACTGAGCCCGAGCGGTAGTCTGACTGCCGCCTGCGGTACTTCAGGTACCGCCACTCACCAGCTGGTGCGGACAGCTGTCCCAACGTCCAAAAGTCAACTTTCCTTCAAAATTATCCCTTCGAACTCCATTATTTACCTTTTTACAAACCCCAGGAGCTAATGAGAGCATGTCATGTGGCATTCCCCTCTCCTCAACCACTCACATGCTGCCATGTCATCTTTTAATCCTCTCAAACTCGCTAATTACAGCTATGCCATTGGAGAAGGATATAAATAGCCCTCTCCTCATCACATTTTCAACAACAACATCTTCTCATCCAAGAGAGAGAAAGTGAGAAAGAGAGTGAAGGAAAGGGAAGGAGCTCTCAAGCCTTTAAAGATCTGATCTTTCTAACCACCCCCTAGCCTTCCTTTCAACCTTTTCAACCCATAAGCCTAGCCCATATCTGATCATCGTCCGGTTCATGTCTTAGCCAACTCAAGATCAAGCCAAAGATCCATTCATTTTACATACAAGCGTTCATCATGACATCTATTCCCTTCTTAACCCCCCTGCTCCTCTAGATCTCTAGTGAACGTATACTCTGTGACTTACTGTATATCGGATCCTGTCACATCAGAAATTCCTAGTGATCCAGTCCATTTTTCTTACCTCTTTGCATAAGCATCATCATATCCACCCTCTAGACGTGTCATTGGACGTATGCTCTGTGGCTTGCATAAATCTCGGATCTTGCCGCATCAGAAATCCACGTGTGTGCCTAGTCCCATCTCGACCATAACATCCATCATCCCTTGAGATTGTTTTACCACACTGAGTAGAGACCATACATTTATATGGGCGGAGAGGGTGTCTAACACCTTCCCTCTTTGTAAGCGAGGTCTCATGCCCGAAATCCTAGATCGCAGACTAGGAGTCAATCTAAGGTAGGGAAGTCTCTGGATTTCCCTCACCTTGCGTATTTCGTGGTTCAAGTCGACCGCGGGATTTCGAGATTTTTCGGATAGTGACGACTCCAATATCCACAACCAACCTATCACCTCAATCAGCAACACGAATCGCAAATCCGCATGGGCGCCGATTTTTCAGTGTGTACACTTTCTTATTTCTCTATTTCTTTCTTTCTTTCTTTCTTTCTTTCTTTCTTCTTCTTCTTCTTCTTTTTAAAGAAAAGGTTCCAGCGTCCAGGACCTGGACAGATGGACGGTTTTATAGTCACATGCACGTGGAGTCCACACGTGCGTGGATTTCACAGCCACCCTGTAGCATGGATGACTCACATATATCATGAGTAAGGTCCACAGGACCATCCAACCTGTCCAGCACCATCTAGATGGTCTGGACGGTGCGGATGAAACAAATACATCATTGTGTGGCCCCAACAATAGGTGGGCAGTTGGGATCTACCACATATAATCACGTGGGACCCATAAAACTTACTAAAGTCAGTCAGCCGGTTGGGGTCCCACCGTTGGATGGTTTAGATGCAACACACGTATCATGGTGGGCTCCACGGTGATGGATGGTGTGGATGTGTCACATGCACTGGGTGGACCACACATTAGGAGGGAGAGAGAGACATGAATACATCAAGATGGGTCCCATATATGTGGGCCCTTAAATCACAAAGTCAACAAATAAAAGCATCCGCCTTTGATCTCCTCTTTCTTCTTCCGCCAACGCGTTCCATAGCTCCAAAGAATGGATTTTAACGGTTGAGATGGACTTTGGATAGTGGGGATAAGAGATAGGAAGGTGGGCCACACTAGCTCTCTCATGGGGAGCTTGGATGTGGGTTGCTTGGGAGGAAAAAAATGAGAGAGAGAGAGAGAGAGTGATGATAGGAGAGGAGTGATGGGAGAGAGGGATGGATGTGTGTACTTGTATAAGGAAGAGTTGAATTTAGGTAAGGGTGATGTAAGAGGGGGATGGTTGCTTGTACTTGACTTGATGCGATGAGGTACTTGACTTTTGATATGATTGATGAGACATTCTCTTGGGATTGCAACACACAGCATTTTTCCTCGAACTGAAGGCAGGTCCACATCTCCCTGTCAGGGTATCGGATCGGTATGCAAGACGTAGCCTTGGAACCGCAACGACGATGTGGTCGCAATGGTACAAGTCTCAGATTAAGCTGACTTAAATATACGGGATACGACTCAAGGCTGCTCGCAACTGCCGGTAACAGATCGCGTGTCGTCGGAATTCGACCAGGAGGACCATGGAAGCCTACGAATTAGTACGGGCTAGGATATGGGCCTCATAGAATTTCTTGTGTTTTAAATCTACAATTGGAATGTCCCACATCTTCAACGAGAGTAGTTGTATCTCAAGCCTATGATAGAACTGCTTGTATCTTATGTTGGAATCTAAGTTTATAATGAGCCATACATGGTACACATTTCTGTCTAGGAGGACGTGGATGGTTTGGATCAATCAAATAGGCATAAGGTGTGGCCTACAGAAGTTTGGTGCATACAACTATGTTATAGTTCCCATGAGTAACCAACACATGTATTTGCGTAGGGTTAGTGGTGGGACGAGTTGGCCCAGCGGGTTTTTGGGCCTGACCCACCTCGGATCAGGCTTGGACTGGAGTACGATGCAAGGCCCAAGGGCTGAGCTAAGTCTTAAAAATGAAGCCCATTTCAAAATCAGGTCGGACTTGGATGTAGACGTATGAAAGCCTATAAGCCTGGCCTATACAGTTAGGCTTTTTTTTTTTTGAAAAAAATAAAAATAAAATTCTCTCATCCTTTCCCCTCTTCTCCAAGCTTTCCATCCAAAGAAAAAAAAGGAAAGAGCAAAAAGAAAAAATATATAGAAATCTCTCTGCTGAGATGAGGTTGCAATGATCAGGCTCGAGGTGAGAGAGGCCACACTACAAAAAAATGTCCTTTTACTGGCACATTTTTTATCGGCAGCCATCTCTAAATGCCGATGATAATGGGAATCACCGGCAGCCATAAAAAAGCACCCCTGATTTTGAAGGTGGGCACAAGTAAAAGGGTTTTACTTAAAAAAAAAGGGCGCCCGTTCCATATTTCACTCTCTTTCCCTCTCTTCTCGTTCTCCCTTCTTCAATCTCTCCACACATGCTTTATTTCCCTCTCTTCTCCCTCTCTCTTCCTCGATCTATCTCTCTCGTCTTGCTTCACTCTCCCTTCCTCAAACTCTCTCTCCCATCTCACCTCTCCCTCCCTTCCTTGATCTCTTTCCCTCATACTCTCCCTTCCTCTCCTTCCCTCTCTCGATCTCTCTAATTTCCCTCCCTCTCTCTCGACATCTCTCTCCCTCGTTCTCTTCAATGCAGTTTCATCGATCTCTCTCCAACAATTGAAGAGAATAGAAGAAATCATAGGAGGACGTAGAAGGTACTCTATCTTTCTCTCTCATTTCCTCTTTTGATGGCCAAAAATTTGGTAGCAGCTATGGCAGCGGCAACCATATCCGCCGCTATCCATGTCGCTACTGAGTGCTATTAGAATGACAATGTTAGAAACTTAAAACAAAGTTGGAATAAAATGTGTATCTTATGCCTATTTAACTTTTTAGGAAGTATTCACAGAGACAAGACTCATTGATGCATGCAATTGAGGGTCCAACTGTGCAAACGATCTAGCCCGAAATCAAGCTAGTCCACCTATTTGCCAATTTTTTTAAATCATCCAATATTTTCATATGTGTGGCCTTGACCAATCTGGTTTTTAGGTCAAATCATTCACTATGCATTTGATCTATTAGTTATGGCACACATGTCACGTTGGGCCGTATAGAGGTGTGTTGGTGAGGCTGTCTATGAATCAGATCTGGTCTAAATTCAATCCTAGTAAACTAGATTCAACACATATACAAAGATCCAATCCAATCGAATCCTATCCGTTTGAAATATATACACATGAATTTTTCTTTCATAACCTTTTAAATAAAACCCATAAAAGATCTCTCTCTCTCTCCCATTTTTTTTCCTTCTATTAGAATGGTTTTGTTTTAATGGTGCCATATGAAGGACAGAGAGCGCATGAGTGGTGTAAAAATAGGTAGTGGCTTAGATGAGTTTATCAGGGCATGTACTAGCAATGGTAAGAGACATCATTATTATATATATATATATATTTTTTGATAGGTTGTTGTGTCTTTATTTTTTTTGTTCTATTTCCTTTTTTTCCCCATTTCTTTGTTTGTTTTAGTTTATTGTAGCTTCATCTTCCCATGAATCAATCCCTACCGTAGATTGGATTGGCCAATTAGAGGTTGGATCTCTAACCTCTCTTCTTCACTTTCCTTACCTTTATTCTTTGCAAATGGATGCTTGTTGGGTTAGAAATGAGACATGGCCATGAAAATTTAAGCCCCAATTCATGTAAGTGGGCCATTGAAAATCATGGGATATGCCCTATGTAAGTTTTGGATTGGAGTTTGACCTTATTGCTTATAGTGAGCGGGCTCCTCCTTTCATTGACTTGTATGGGAAGGAACACGTTCTTACAGGGGCATTGAAAGTCATAGGATATGTTATCCAAATCACAAGAAATGGTTTAAATGTAATTAATCTATTTTTATTATTTTGTATTGCAGGTTACAAGTAGAAATAAATGATGGTTGGATGGAGGGATTTCTTTTACATGTATTCAGAACATTTTCAACATATTATTGTAAATATTATACGTTTTTCATAGTAAAGTAATATAATTTATTTAGTATTCATTTCTAATTGTGTCGTGCAATATTTTTTAGGTTCTAAATATTTAAAAACAATACAAATTCCAATTAAATATAAATAATCAAATGGATTAAGGAAAAAATTAACTCACAGTCAACAATTTTTACTGTTGCATATTTAAAGGTTTTCGAAGAGTTTTCTATGGCATATATCATCATTTCATGACATTTGAATTATACTTGGCTTGTCGGAAGCCTTTTACTGATGCATTGGTAGATATGTTTGACGTATACCCATACTTTGATATGTCTAAATGATGCTTCGGCAAGCCTTTTTTGACATTTCTGCATATTTTTCTCGGTGTTTTGGCAACATTTTTGTGGCGCTCAAAAATACTTTTACCGGCGCTTTGATATATCTAAAAGACGTTTCGACAGACCTTTACTGGCATTTATGAATATCTTTCCCTGATGTTGTGGCAACCTTTTGTGGCGTTTAAATATACTTTTACTAGCGCTTTTTCCATCTTTTACTAATGTTTCTTACAACTTTTGCCGGTGCTTTTTTCATCTTTTATCGGCGCTTCTTACAACTTTTACCAACACTTTTTACAACTTTTACCGATGCTTTTTACAACATTTATCAGCACTTTTACAATTTTTACCAACTCTTCTATAGGCTTTATCTGTGGCCACCAGAAGCGTCGGTAAAAGTCTATATTATAGCAGCGGCTATCAAAAGCACCGGTAAAAAGGTACGACCACCGGTAAAAGATACAAGTCGCCCCCCTTTAGCGGCACATGTACGACTGCTAGCAATTCCTTTACCGACAGTTTTTTGGACTTTTAGGGGCATTTTTGGCTGCCGGTAAAGTCCAATTTTCTTGTAGTGCCATGGGATTTTTCAGCCATTGTAGATGGGTAGCATTTTCTTAATGCTCAAAATGCAAATCATATAGGAAAGGAATTTGGCAATGGTTGGGTTCCTCCACTGGCAATCCAAGTATATATATAAAAGAGAAGCATCAGTCCCCTCTTCACTCATTTGATTCAAGCAACAAAAAACCCTTTCGAACAAAGGGTAAGACAAAGTGAACAATCCAAGGCAAATAGTTATTCATCTTCTCCGACAAGTTCAATGGTCGACGATAATTGCGAAATCAAGTCAGGCCATGCTCTGTACCTTATGATTGATGCGTGGAGATTCTAAAAATTTAATGGTTTACATCATATCCTTTCCCAAGTGCAAATATCATGCCTTGGCCATGCAAACTAACAGAATAAAAATAAAGCATTAAATCCTATCATTACTTTGAAGGGCTAATGAATTGTTCCACACGTACATATATTAAAATGATAATAAATGAATGGTACAAGATCAAACTCACAGAGAGAGAGGGGGGGGGGGGGGGGGGGGGGGGGGGGGGGGATTAAAAGTAATTAAGATTATATGTAATTTTGATTAGAGAGCTTATATCCAGAAATTAAGGAAGACAAAGCTAGAGCTATGAATGCAAAGAAGGCCATACTAATGGATGCTGCTGATGCATCAGTGAAAAGGTTATCTACCCCCTCTCGCATACGATTCGTGAGTGGAGTGGCCGCAGATCCTGCAGAGATTAGTAGGTAGGCCACGATCTGCAAAATTAAATCCACCTATAGACTTAGTTCATGTTTTTCTTATAATAAAGAATATATGGAACACCTGAGATAGAAATGATTATACATTTGGTACACTCATCATCACCATTAGTCATGCCAACTGAGACATCTCATGTACTAAGGTGGTGCGGAGCCTACCATACAAGTCAAGTAGTGGCCCTCCAACTTGATCATAATGTGATATTGTAATCAGATGAACTAGTCATTACCAAAACCAATTAGGGCCAACAATGAAAAGCCTGACCCATTTCCCTAGTGTATACTACATAATATGTATATATTATGATGCAGGACATGAAATTCAAGCATGATGTGTAGGATTTCAGGCTTTAGATCACACTAGTTCAGAAACAATTACACAAAATTCTACATCCTACACAAGAGCCCAAACATTCAAAAAAGGAAAATCTTTGCGGGTCCGGGCCTACACATGTTAGGGCTGAATCAATAAAAATTATTAACCAAACGATACTCAAAAGAAAGTGAAAATCATCCACACATGCACAACAATCAGTCCCTAATCCAAGGGTCACCAATTTCAATTCAGAAAACCCTAGGATTAGAAAAGCAGAAAATAAACTGGAAGTATTGCAATCTAGGGTTAAGGTTAGGAAAATCAAGTGAGAGAGGAATGAAAGAGAGAAGAGAGAGATCTTGTGGCAAGCCTGTGCGTGTAGACAACAGGTTGGGTCTAACGCACGTGCGCTGATGGCTGGCCGCACGTGCATGGGGTCCATGAACCCAAAAAAGGCCTCCTTGGGTTTAGTCGGTCAGGGCTGGGCCACATACCCTCCAAGTTTCATCCCGATTCGAGGTTCGGTCCGCACGTGGTGCTCCGCCAAAGTTTCAGCCCTTTTGTAGGGCCAGAATATAAAGTTCTACTGTAAAGAGAAAAACTGTTGCAATAAAGGACAGATTTGAAGCGTAGATGGTGGTAGGAGATGAGAAATAGAGATGGTAGAGGATGGGGGGGAATCGGAATCGCTGTGGCTTCACACCACGGTAGTTTGCCCTTCGATGAAGGGAAGACTTCACACCTAATTAGATTTCCACAACTTGAGAACTCAGAGGAGTAGAAAAACGTAGAATTTTTATTAAGCTTCAATAATCCAAAAAAACTACAAGGGGTGCTTATTTATAAGAAAACTCTATACCCCAAAACTTGCATCATGTGCGTAACCTATTACTTGGCGATGAAGTAAACCAAAATAAAATTAATCAAAGAAATGTAAAGCATCCATGATATTCTAAATAACATTAATAAGCAAAATCTAAAATATGAGATTAATCAGACTAGTGCGCTGCGATCATGAGAACCTATGATGGACTTTACTTGACTATCGGGCCCACGTCAACGAACCAAAACTTCGTCTTCTAGGTAGGAGGCCCTCCCTGGACGTCGTCATCAATCCAGATCGACGGTGGGGTCCTCCTCCTTGCGTACATGTGCGTGTGTGCATGATGTCCCCATCATATTAGTAATGTAGACTGATGTGTATAACAATTTAAAGAACTTTGATACTCTGGTTGAACATGATAGATGATACATAGGCACTAATAAACTGTCCAAATTGTGGATTCCACTTCACATGGTGAACAATATATTGATGACTGAGTGGGGCATATGGGGAATAATACATTGATGCAGTTATTTATGTCCATGCATACAGGTGATGACGGGGTGGGCATATGCTTAGTTGAAGAATGTTCTTATATTACACATATATACCACAAAATACAATATGATACTTTGGAAGAGCATGATGGTTTATAAACACATACTTAGTAATTGCATACCAATTCTACACATATAATACATGTAACCTATCTTTAACTTATAAGGCTGGCCTTAGATTGACCATGGTCTAAACTAGCCTTGGCCTGGCCCTAGCCTAGTCTGATCCTCTAGGTGAGGGCTAGGGTGGGGGCCTCTTTATCCTATTAGGTTAGGGTGAACAATACATTGATGCAGTCATTTATGTCCATGCATACTGTAGATGATTGGGTGGGGCATATGATGGGCTAATGAATGATCTTATATGACATATATATACCCAAAAAATATGTTGATACTCTAGAAGAGAATGAAATTTTATAAACACATACTTAGTAATTGCATACCAATTGTACACACATCATAGATGTAACTTATGTTTAACTTATAGGGTTCGCCCTAGCCAGACCATGGCTTGGCTTGGCCCTAGTCCGACCCAACCCTCAGTGAGGGATAGGGTGGGGGCCTCTTTACCCTATTAGGTTTGAAGTGGGCTAAGACTAGGGCTTATGGCTCCAGGGCCGGGCCAAAGCCACTTAGCCCACCTTGTGAATATGAATTTAAAAACTAAACCTATACAAAAAGAGAGGATGATGCAAGTTTTGATGTGAATTTAAGGTTAGGTCATATTTTGTAGGGGGTTTGTGTAGGGGTTTCTACAAAATTGAGATTAATCCTAATCCTAGCTGGCTCATTCCATTGTTTAATTCCAATTAAGGAAGTTTTAGAAATTAAACATGCCCAAAATTACAAATGAAGAAAAAATGTCACTTTAGCATTAAGAATCTGACATGGAAATCATGGGGTTGCCAAAATCAAGTTTGGGCTTAATTATAATTTTATAAAATCCCTCATCCAAATAGACCCTTGACCTTCACCAACATTTGGACCACTAGAATAGCCCTTGAATAGCCTACCCTAGAAACCCAATCTTTAAAGGGTCCTTTTACATTTAACTCACCTTTATGACAACAGACATTCATCCCCTATAATTTTCAATTTTACATATGAGGGAGTTTTTTAACAAGCAAGTGGAAGGTGTTAGAGTTCAATTGTCTTATAAAGACTTGCTTTCGCTTCAGGGGGTGAGGGGTTTCCTTAACCAAGCCACTCCCATGAGTTGCTTGCTCATTTTTCAACAGGTACACCATCAGTGAATTTTTCTCCTATTGCTTGGGAGCTCACAGTTTCATGCTTTATCTCAATCCTTGATGAGGTGTCCTTTTCACCTTTCCCTCAGAATACTACTATTGTTGAATGTCTTAAATTTGTCTGTAACAGGGTATGTCGATGTCATCAATAGACCGCTTAATCCCATCAAGAAAATAACAAAAAAAATCCTAGTTGATTACTGGACAATTTTGGGAGTTGCTACTCGATAGCATCGAAAGATTTTTGATGTCATCAACTGGTCTTCAATGTTTGTCGATACCATCGAAGGACCCATCGAAGGTGCACACATTTTTGCGTAAGTTCGCGATTTGTTTCTTTTTTTCGTTTGGATGATATATATATCAGGTGTAATCAGGATTAGAGAAGATTATGGATTTCTAAGGTGTTCTAAATGGTTTAAGGGAATAACTAGGGTTTTAAAGGAGATTCGATGGTTGTTCGAATCGGTAAGGTCTACTATCTCTTATAATAATACTTTTATAGTGCATTACTCATCACTTTGTGTCGTGATTTTTTTTCTAAAAGAGTTTTTTCCACATGGGCATGAAAGATAAAGATCAGGCATGTATTTTATTGAATTCACTTCCATAATTATATGAATCGTTTAAAGACTCTTTGTGCATCAGTAGGGAAATCATTATTGTTGAGAATGTTATCTTATCACTTCAGTCGAAGACGATGAGAAAGAAAAGTAGCGATGTGAGTGCTTCTACACATGCATTGGTTATGAATGGAGAAATTTTGAGCGGGACAGTAGATCTTTGCAATCAAGATCCCAATCCAAGGGAATAGGGCAAAGGCAAACTGAAGTACTGGAATTATGGTATGACAAGGCACATGAAGAAGGATTGTTGAATCCTAAGTGGAGGAAGGATAAATCAGAAAGTTCTCCTAGAGAGGCTGTGGAATCCAGTGAGGAGGTGGGTGATAGTGACGAGTTGATTGTATCAAAATCCAGATTTTTCAATGATGAATGGATTTTAGATATGGGGGCTTCGTATGACATGCCCCCTCATAGGAGTTGGTTCACCAACTACAGTAAGTGCGATGGTGACTAGGTGTTTATGGCTAATGACAATGCATGTAACGTGGTTGGTGTTGGATCGATGTGTTTTAAGATGTTTGATGGGATGGAGCGTATCTTGACAGATGTGGACACATTCCTAAGTTGAGGAAGAGTCTGATATCACTGGGAACACTCAAGGCACTTGGGTGTAAATTTATCAGGTTCGATCATGTCCTTACAGTTTCAAAGGGGCACTCATAGTCATGAAGGCATAGAGGAATGATAACCTTTACAGGTTAATAGGGAGTCCTTCATCAGGTGGAACTATAGCAGCTGTAGTGGATTTCATATCTACGCGTATGTGGCATGCATGCATAGGCCACATGAGCGAGCGGACATGAGTGTACTTTCTGATTATTGTTTAATTACAATTTTTAAAAGCATTGATTTTAATATATGCGAGTATTATATATGTGGTAAACAATTAAAGTTTTCTTTTAAATATAGAAAAAATATATATGTAAGGGAGTTCTAGATTATGTGCATTATGATATATGGGGACTATCGCCTGTGGTTTTAATATATGCAAGTATTGTCATGGTTTGTTAGGTTTATTGATGACTACTCCAGAAAGGTGTGAGTTTATTTCATGAAAAGTAAATATGAGGTTTTCACTAACTTCAAGCAGTGGAAGACAATGATGGAAAAGCAGACAGGGCGACATGTGAAAGTGTTGAGGACAAATAGCAGTGGGGAATTCACTTATAGGAAATTCAATTGGTTTTGTAAGGATGAAAGGATCGTGAGACACAATACAATGAACCATAAATTAGAGAGAATGGTGTGGCTAAGGGAATGAATCAGACTCTCTTGGAGAGGGCCAAATGTATGATAAGCAATGCTAGGTTGGGCAAGAAAATATGAATCGAAGCCATTAACATGACTTATTACTTAGTAAATTAGTCACCTTTTACGGCTATTGATTGTAAAATTTCAAAGGAAGTGTGGAGTAGTCAGCATGTAAACTGACGAGTGTTTGGTTATGATGCTTACTCTCATGTACCGTCATTAAGAGCGATAAGCTGGACCAAATGACTAAAAAGTATATTTTTGTTGGATATGAAAATAATATAAAATAATAATGTAAAATGGTACATGCTATATGATTAGGTCACACAAAAAATTATCCTTAGTTATGACATCAGATTCGATAAAGGATCCTTGTTTCGTAAGGATAAATATAAAGAAGACGAAAAGTTAGTTGTGGACGTTTAGATAGACAGAAATGTGATATATGATAATATTGAGACGCAGACAAAGGTACAAGAGTAGGTGGAGCAGCCACTTATGAGAAGGAATCTATAAAGGGATTGTAGGTTACTGGCGAAGTACATGAATGATTCGAAATTGCATTTGTCATTATTAAGGATGATGGAGATCCATTTATTTTTTATGAGGCTCTTGATGATGTATACGGTGAAAAGTGGAAAGAAACGCATGCATGACAAGACGAACTCCCTATACAAGAATGAGATGTGAGAGTTGGTGTAGCTTCCCATCGACAGCAAAATGATCGGGTGCAAGTAGATTTTTAAGAAAAACATGATAGGTACAAGGAAAGGCTGATAGTGAAGGGATATGCTTAGAAAAAAGGTGTTGGGTTTACTGAAATATTCAATCCTATGATGAAGTTAATATCTGTCAAATTCGTATTTTGCCCAATACAATCTCGAGCTAGAATATATGGATGTGAAGACTGTTTTTCTACATGAGGAATTAAAAGAGATTATTTGCATGAAGCAATAAGAAGTTTTCGAAATACAAAAGGTAGAGAACAAGATTTTTAGGTTAAAGATATCATTGTACGAACTGAAACAGTCACCTATGAAGTGGTACAAGAAATTTAATTCATTGATGAGTCAAAGGTTTACTAAGAGTGAATATGATCATTGTGTCTATTACAAAACACTGAGTGATGGAAAGTTCATTATTTTGGTATTGTATGTTGATGACATGATTATCATCAATTATAATATGTTTGAGATCGACATACTAAAAAATTAATTATTATAGACATTTAAGATGAAAGATCTGAAGGCTGCGAAGAGGGTTCTCGGTATTGATATATATAAAGATAGGAAGAGGAGTAGGCTATGGTTATCTCAACTAGAATACCTTGAGAAGGTATTAATGAAGTATGAGATAGACAAGGCAAAGTCGGTCAACGTCCCCCATATGACTCATTTTATGCTATCTTCAGAATAGTATCCTGAAACAGATGAAGAAAAGTAGGTTATGTCTTGTGTGCCTTATTCGAGTGCGGTGGGTAGCTTGATGCATGCAATGGTCTATACAAGACTGGATATTTCACATGCGGTGTATTGTTAGTAGATATATATCTAACCCCGACAAGCAACATTGATAGGTACTAAAATGGCTACTTAAATATATTTGAGGTACGCAAGACTACATTTTGATATTTGAAAAATCATGGGACAAATTAGTAGGCTGCTATGTGGATTTAGATTATACGAGTAGTATAGACAATAGAAGGTCGATTACTCATTTGTATTAGCAGGTGGAGTGAATGTCGAAGCTTAAGTCTGTGATGACACTTTCCACAACTGAAGCTGATTATATGACAATGATAGAAGTATTAAAGGAAGGCGTTTGGTTGAGGGGAATGATAAATTAGTTGGGGCTTCAACAGAAGGTCGTGCTAGTTAATTATGATAGTGAAAGCAAGATTAATTTGGCAAATAACTCTATTTATCACTCACATACTAAACATATTGATCTGCGTAATCATTTTTACCAACATATACTTGAGGAAGGAGACACGACTCTTGAGAAGATATACAGAAGCGTGGATTTGGATGACATGCTTACGAAGGTAATTCCCAGATAGAAATTCAAATTCTGTGTAACTTCTCTAGGCTAGCGAAGTCGTAATAAAGACGGAGTGTGTACGAGAAGTGACGATGAAGGTATGATGGAAGATAATTAAAGATGGTGATGATAAAGGGGCAGTGAAGATTGAAGAAATGATGAAGATTGTTGTCAAATATCTTAAATATAACTGTAACAGGGTTTATTAATATGATTGACAAACCACTCGATCCTATTGAGAAAATCTGGAAAGGTTTATTAATATGATTGACAAACCACTCGATCCTATTGAGAAAATCTGGAAAAAAAAACAAATCTAATTGATTACTGGACAATTTTGGAAGTTCCTACTCGATGGCATCAAAAAATCTTCAATGCCATCGACTAGTCTTCGATGTCCGTTGATGCCATCAAATGACCCATTAAAGCCACACACAATTTTATGTAAATGTGCGATTTATTTCTTATTTTGGTTGGATAGTATATATATTGGGTGTAATAGAGATTAGAGAGGATTAGGGCTTTCTAAGGTGTTCTAAAGGGTTCAAGAGCATAGCTACAGTTTTAATGGAGATTCGAGGATTGTTTTGAATCAGTAAGATCTACTATTTCTTGCAATGTTGCTTTCATAGTGTATTATTTGTTACTTTGTGTTGTGGTTTTTTCTCAATTTTTATTTTTTTTAATGTAAAATTCGGATTGCCTTCATCTTGAGTTTGTTCATGCGATTATTACCGTCTTGCTGGGCTTTCACTATCAGTCACTTGTGAGTATTTTGTCCCGCGGAGTGTTCCTTTTTTTATCTCCGCGGCATTCCATGTGCCCCACTTTATCCATATTAAATGACCTTATCTATATTAAATGACCAAAATACCCTTCAACATGCATTGCTTGTGCGACACGTTAGCATTTAAAGTAAAAGATTCAAATAATCAAAAGTTGAGATATTTCAATCCGGGGTGGAACCATAATTGAGCAGCCAACAGGTTCCATCAAGTGGACAGTCAATATATTTCCAGTCTTTTTGTTTTTCAGCTTTCCATCCACTAATTATATCGACCGTCCAGTGCAGGTACAGTTTGGACGGTTCAGATCATCCAATCTGTTTGAATTCTTGGCAGAGACCTGCTGAAGAGGTGGCCATCCTTGTGGTGGACAGCTTTACAGCTTTGAAGGTTAAGACGCTTAACCAATGCAGCTAAGGTTAGAGGTTTGCCAAGCCCAATACACAACTCTCCACACGCACCTCTATACATACCACACGTGCGAACCTGAAAAACGTGCGAGACAGATAAAAGCGAATGGGACCACAGGCGAAAACCAGCCTGGCCCACTCATCAGGCAGACAAAAAATCGTGCATCCAGTGCAGATCCAGTGCGAGTTATTGTCAACCGTCCATTCGGGGCCTACTTATCCACTTCACAAATATTTCCCACCACGGTCCATCCTCGCCTGGTGAGAATCCCGATACACATTCGAGACGAATTTCGAATGTGGCATGGATTACCCCAAGTATTGAATGTGCATCGGGATTCCCGCCCAATATGATTGGACGGTGGGTAAACTCCCAAAAATGATCCTGGGAAAGTCAATGGCTTACAAAACCGTTCATTGAAATTCAAGGAAATTTAAGGTTAATTTCTTGAAATTAACAATAATAAAAAGTACCTGATCGCCGAAGAAATCAAGATAGCCCGACGTCTGTCGTGTGATCAGATCTCGGCCTGTTGAAATCCGTCGAATTTCACGTGAAACTTGCAAAACGGTGTAGAGAGAAGCAAGAATCGCAATGGCCAAGCAATATCTGCAAGATCCAATCAAAATTCAACATGGCCCACCTGATCAAAATCTAATCACAATTCACGGACTACTATGATTGGATCTCAAGCACCCACGTCCGGTCTTTCTCAAAATCGACCGTAATTAGCATAATCTGACCGTTGGAATAAGGAATACTCACCTGTATTCTTCGTACTTATCAAAATTCATCCAATCGCCGTGCTTGTTAGAGGCCATGACAATGAATGAGATGAAGGAGAACACGAACGCCGATGATCGTAGCACCAGATTGCCCTTCTTTAGTAGATCTTCTCTCCTCCATCGCTGTAGAATCGATGAGATTGCCGTCGCCGATGATTGATTTTCGACGTCAGCCGGAGGGGCTGATGGCATGGATTCCACATGTTTGGTTGATGTGGGTCCCTTTGAATTGTCATGGTCCACTTCATCTGACATGTTCTTATGGTATGGATTGTAGAATTATGTGGGATGGGAGAATGTAGAGAATTTCTAAGCAAGAGAGGGATAGGCGTGTGAAATGCTCAAAAGGAAATGTTTTTGGATTGGTTTATAACAGTAGTTATTTGATACTCCGACAGAGTATGATAGTTGATATGCAGTCACTTATAAATTATATGATTGAAATATATCAACTCAAACCCCACCGTCAAAATTTCAGAACCCACTATAGATAGTTTATCCAGGAAAAAAAATACATTGTTAGAGGGGTCCTATTCTTTGATTAATATGCATTTGTTATTGAAAGATAAGTAATGTTTGATTTAGAGTCCATCTAAATGGTTAACCATGATTAGGACGGTTTATTTTATTTTACTTGTATTCCAAGTGTGTAATTTATTAGTGCCTGTGTATCAACTACCATGGTCTGCTAGAGTATCGAGGACTTTCTCGTTCTAACAGCTAAGCAACTTTTTTAATAGAAAGCTGTTCCTGGCATACCGGATTATTCCTAGGCAAACAAACAGTCTGGCGGGCAAATTATGGATGGGAATGGCCCACATGGGCAGGATTTTAGCTGTGTAGATCCTAGGATTAACCGTTCTGTGGTTGGGACTAACTTTCTGTTTTGGGCTATGTAGAACGGCTGGAGAACAACTCAGTGGCCGGCCATGATGGCACAACTTCGGCTGGAGCATCCCGATTGGATAAAAAGGTTATAATATGGATTATAGTTTCGAATGATTGTAAATTTGTGGCTGGTTATCTGTTTAATATGTATAATTAGGGCAGTCAATGGGATGGGCTGGCCCAATGGGCTTATGGACCTGGCCTGCTTAGATTGGGCTTTGGCTGGAGTTTCAGGGTTGCCGGCTGGGTACGGGCTCAAAATTTAAGCTTGCTTCTCTAGTGGGCTAGGCTTGGACTTCGTCCTCCGTCACCGCAAACTAGGTTCACTGATTTTTACATTATTATTATTTTATTTTTTTAAAATTTTAAATTTTCTCTCCTCCCAAAATTTTCCTCCTCTTTTAAAACGCATCTTTTAATGTTTCTCTCTCTGATGATGCTTTTAATGAAAATGAAGAATTAAACCACTCTTAATGCCCTCCTTATGAGAAATGGATTGTGTGGTGTCAAACACCACTCATCTCCGTGGTGTGTTGATGTCATCAAGTTTTGTGGGCCCTAACTATGATGTATGTGTGATATCCATACGGTCCATACATTTTGTGAGATCATTTTAGGGCATGGACCCAAAAATGAAGTAGATCCAAAGCTTAAGTGGACCACACCATAGAAAACAATAGAGATTGTATGTTTAACATTGAAAACTTCTTGGGGTTCACAGAAGTTTTTGATCAATTTAATATTTGTTTTTTCCTTCATCCAGGTCCTGTGATCTCATGAATAGTTTGGATGACAAATAGACACCATGGTGGGCCCTAAGAAAGTTTCAATGGTGGTAATAATTTTTCCCATTGATTTCTGTGGTGTGGCCCACTTGAGCTTTAGATTTGCCTTTTTTTTTTGGATCATGACCTAAAATGACCTCACCAAATGGATGGATAGTGTGGATATAAGAAATTCATCATGGTGGGGCCCACAAAACTTGGTGATGTCAACACACTACTAAGGTTGGAGGTGTGTGGCATACCAATGCAATCTGCTCCCCACCCCCCCCCCGAGAGGATCCGGAAGCATCTTGACATCTCTCTCTCTCTCTCACTCTCTCTCTCTATTCATAATTGGCATGTGCACTACCCTCTATCTACATGTGTTCTAGTTTAACTAGTCACTTGGGATGTTATCCGCCCCAAACTCGGAAACTGAGCTCACAAAATTTTCGATTGCCGAATCCGGTACCGACAGCCTCCGTAGTACTCCATTCTCGGCTCCAAGTACCCATACGCCAGATTCTGATCCTGGGATCCTATAAGGAGGATTTTCTAACGTACATTTATCTCGAAATAAGCATAACCACAAGTTTATCTAAATCAAAAGGCAACATCATCATCACATATCCACTAATATAACCAGTTGAATACATTGCTATAAGGGGAATACATATATCAAAAATAAAAGCTCCAGAAGATAGTAGCACACTCCAAGCTCAACGCCGTTGCAACCTAATGCCACTTGCATGCATTATCGTGCATAAGCTTAAAGAAAGCTTGGAGGGTGGTGTAAGTGTGTGCGTAAGATAAGTGCTAAGTATGCAATATTAGAGTAATACAGAAACATACTGGTAAGTCCATAAATACCATCATCCTTATCCAGGCTATACGATGCAAAAACATAATAAACCAATATTATATATTGAGGAAGCAATGTAAATCAGCTATACAATGCGGAGACATAGTAAGCCAAATATTATATACTAAGGATGCGATACAATGCAATCTGCAAATCCTGACAAGCCCACGAATACTGTCAACCTCATCTAAGCCATATAAATGTAGAAACATAGTAACCCAAAATGCCATATGCATGTGGTATGAATGAAATGACCAAGCTGGAGTGTGAAGTCAGGATGATAGTATGTAGTATCGCAAGCTATGGGGTCCATCACAAGGGACTTCTATCCAAACCAATCTCATACCTAAATTTGGTTAGCCAGACTCAATGTGGTAGACTCCTGATCTCAGGTCACGCCCCAAACTCGGGAACCGGGCTCATAAAATTTTTGATTGCCGAATCCGGCACCGAATTCGGCGATCGGGAATTTTGTGAGCCCGGTTCCCGAGTTTGGGGGGTGACAGAAGTTGGTATCAGAGCATAACTTGGGAATAACCGAGAACCACATTACATATTTGCTATGAGTGTAGAATGGCTAAGTTTCGAAGTTCGGATAGCTTAGCGACCTTCCGTTGCAGTTACAGACCCTTAATGTGCGAGCCTTCGAGAGCTTTCAAGTTAATAGGCGCCTTCACTCTTTTCTATAGGACATGTCGCCCAGGAGAGTTACCCGATCGACTCTCGCACCACCACCTGAGGATCCCGCACCACCACCTGCGACTCCCGCATTACCACCTACGATGCCTGTTCCACCACCAGAGATTTCTACTACCCATCCTGAGTATCCTGCTCCTCCACCAGAGACCGGTGCGGAACTAACCGTATCCGTGAGTGCCTCACAGTTGCAGCTGATGTTACAGGCTGTGAAGGCTGCACTTCAGGGACAGAGAAGGCAGCCAGTTGTTTCACCAGCACAGGCAGAACAGGATCGTGCGAGTGCCCTTCTTCGAGAGTTTCGACGGCTCGCCCACGTTTTTAGGGTGAGCCGGACCCGACTATAGCTGAGAGATGACGTGCTGATGTGGAGAAGGTATTTGATACGATGAGATGTACGACTGAGCGGCGAGTTCGACTGGCCGTATTCCTTCTCCATGGTGAGGCTGAGCACTGGTGGGCATCAGTTTTTCGAGCAGCAGGCGCCGACTTTGTATGGACCTGGGAGGATTTTGTGGATCGGTTCGACCGGCAGTACTTCCCTGATCACATCCGACGACAGCGAGCGTTGGAGTTCGAGGCTCTGGTGCAGGGCGATATGACAGTGGCTCAGTATGCAGCTCATTTCGTAGCACTGTCCAGGTTTGCACCTTACCTTGTTGATGACGAGGAGCGGAGAGCCCGCCGCTTTGAGGATGGCTTACGTTACGGTCTCCGCAGCCGTGTTATTGGCCATGAGCTTCTGACTTTTTAGGAAGTGGTGCGGAAGGCACAGATTTTTGAGACTGAGTGGGCCAGTTCTCAGTCTGATCGCAGTCAGAGGAGGGACCGGAAGAGGCAGTCTTCTTTCAGTGATTCCCAGCAGCGCCTACCACAGCAACAGAGGCGCACAGGTCACCCAGCCTTCCGAGCACCAGCAGCACCAGCAGCACCTCCACCACCACTTCTGCGACAGTTCACCTGCACTTGTTTTAGGTGCGGTGCGACGGGACATCGTTCATGGGAGTGTCCCAGCCCCCACCAGCAGTAGAGAGGCCCACAGCAATAGAAGGCTCCACATCAGCCTCCACCACAGCCGCAGCATAGACCCCCACAGCAGCAGCGACAACAGTCCCCACCACCAAGGCCACCTCAGCAGCAACATCAGCATCAGCCTTAGAGGCCGCAGCAGTAGAGACAACAGTTTCGACCGCCTCAGCGACCCCATCAGCAGCAGTAGCACGCTCAGAGGGGACAGGCACCTCCCCAGCCAGCTCAGGTTAGGTTCTATGCGGCACAGCAGGATCCGTAGTCATCTAGAGGAGTCGTTGAGGGTATACTTTCAGTTTCTGCATGCATTACACGTGTGTTATTCGATTCCGGTGCATAGCATTCTTTTGTGGCCGAGAGCTTCTGCCAATCGACTGGATTACCGTTGGAGTCTTCTGGTGAGAGCCTATCAGTATCGACTCCCTTGGGGAGGACTGCAGTGTTGGGCCGATTTTGCTCGTCTTGCCCCGTTCTAGTTGGGGATATCTTTTTACCTGCCGATCTGTTTGCATTGCCGATGTCTAAGTTCGACGTTATCCTTGGCATGGATTGGCTCGCCGAGTACTATGCCATATTGGACTGCGTCGTGAGGACAGTCACGCTTTGTATACCCGGCGTGCCACAGTTCTAGTTAGTTGCAGTGCCAAGAGGAGAGCAGTTGTCTTGTTTGATGTTCTGTGCCATGGAGGAGCTTATAGTTGTGTGCATCGATCAGTTGCCCATGGTTTGCGATTTTTCCGATGTGTTTCAGGAGATTCCGAGATTACCGCTTCATCGACTCACCGATTTTCAGATTGATCTCGTGCTCGGTACCGCGCCTATTTCGAAGGCCCCGTATCGCATGGCACCGTTGGATTACGGGAACTACAGAAGTAGTTGGACGAGTTGCAAGAGTTGGGCTTTATCCGTTCGAGCAGCTCACCGTGGGGAGCGCCGGTACTCTTCGTGAAGAAGATAATGGTTCGTTGAGGCTCTGCGTTGACTACTGCGAGCTCAAAAAAGTCACGATCAAGAACAGATACCCGCTCCCTAGGATTGATGATTTGTTCGATCAGCTGCATGGTGCACAGTTCTTTTCGAAGATCGACCTGCATTCCGGTTATCATCAGATTCGGGTCCGAGATGAGGACATTCTGAAGACAGCATTTAGGATGCGTTACGGTCATTTTAAGTTTCAGGTCATGTCCTTCGGACTAACAAATGTACCCGCGGTCTTCATGCAATTGATGAACGAGGTCTTCCGCCCATATCTGGATCAGTTTGTTGTAGTCTTCATCGATGACATTCTGATCTATTTGAGGACCCGTGAGGAGCATGAGCAGCACTTGGAGATTTCCTTACAGACCCTCCGTGCACACCAACTGTATGCGAAGCTGGAGAAGTACGAGTTCTGACAGGAGGAGGTGAAGTTCCTCGGTCACGTGGTGATGAGGGAAGGTGCACAGTGGACCCCTCGAAGGTCGAAGCAGTGCATCAGTGGGGCCAGCCCACGACTGCGACAGAGATCTGTAGTTTTCTTGGTTTGGCGGGCTATTACCGGCGTTTTATTGAGAGTTTTTCTCGTATTGCAGCCCTGCTGATCAGGTTGACTTGGAAGGGCGCAGAGTTTATTTGGAGTGACGCCTGCGAGCGAGCATTTATGGAGTTGAAGGACCGTCTGATGTCCGCTCCTATCCTCACTCTTCCCTCTGTGAGTGACGATTTTATTGTATTCACTGATGCCTCGCATATTGGTTTAGGTGCTGTCCTGATGCAGCACTGGAGACCAGTGGCCTTCACGTCTCGTCAGCTCAAGGTCCATGAGCTGAACTATCCTACGCATGACTTAGAGCTAGCCGTAATTTTCTTCACACTGAAGGTGTGGAGGCACTATCTTTTTGGGGTCAGGTTCGAGCTCTTCTCTGATCATAAGAGCTTGAAGTACCTCTTCTCGTAGTCTGAGTTAAATATGAGACAGAGGCGCTGGATGGAGCTTCTGAAGGACTACGATTTTGATCTCCAGTACCACCCGGGTAAGGAAAAAGTGGTGGAAAATGCCCTCAGCCGTCAGCCACGAGGCCTAGTAGAGCATATGATGATTCAGGAGGGGCGGATGCTTGAGGATATCATCGTATGATTTTGAGTTCGGCCTGCAGTCTTCTATTGTGCAGTTATCAAGCCTGTCGATTCAACCCTCTCTTGTCGCTAGGGTGATCGAGGCTCAGCAGGCTGATGAGTCGTTGCAGTGTTACATGGCTGAGGTGGCATCTGAGAGTCAGGCAGATTGGTACAGATGGTGGACTTCACTTCAGAGGCCGATTATGTGTCCCAAATATTCCAGAGTTACGCAGAGATCTTATGACCGAGGCACATCGATCGGAGTTTTCTATCCACCCAGGCTCGACGAAGATGTACCATGACATGAGGCGACAGTATTTTTGGGCGGGGATGAAGCGCTAGATCGCTAGTTTTATGGCCGAGTGTGACACGTGCCAGCGTGTCAAGGCCGATCATCAGAGACCTCCTGGTCTATTGCAGCCATTGAGCGTCTCGATGTGGAAGTGGGAGCACATGTCGATTGATTTCATTATAGGCTTGCCGAGGACTCAGCGCGGTCATGACACCATCTGGGTTGTTGCGATCGTCTGACGAAGTCGGCACATTTTCTTGCGATGCGTGCGACTTGGTTTATGAACTGTCTTGCGAGGTTATTCATTGAGGAAGTTGTGAGACTGCATGGCGTTCCGGTCTCGATCGTTTCTGACCGAGATTCGAGGTTCACGTCTCATTTTTGGGGGAGCTTCTAGAAAGCGATGGGGACTGATTTACAGCTCAGCACTGCGTACCATCCGCAGACCGATGGCCAGACCGAGAGGGTCAATCAGATACTAGAGGATATGCTTCGGGCCTGCGCGATTGATTTCGGGGGTAGCTGGGATGAGCATCTGCGATTGGTTGAGTTCGCGTACAATAACAGGTACCAAGCAACCATAGGCATGGCTCCTTTTGAGGCACTATATGGCAGATCATCCAGTTGTTGGATCGAAGTTGGAGAGCGTCGTCTCCTAGGTCCCGAGCTTGTGCAGGAGACGTCAGAGGCTATTGATATCATCAGGTAGAGGATGCGCACAGCTCAGAGCCGACAGAAGAGTTTTGCTGATCGTTGGCATCGTCCCTTGGAGTTTAATGTAGGGGACCATGTGTATCTCAAGGTCTCGCCCATGAAGGGCGTAGTTCGATTTGGAGAGAAGGGCAAGCTTGCCCCGAGATTCATAGGACCTTTTGAGATCACTGGGTGCATTGGCGCCGTGTCCTATCGGCTTGCCTTGCCATCTCAGTTGTCTGGCGTCCACGATATTTTTCACGTCTCCATGTTGAGGAAGTGTGGGTCAGACATAGTTCCCGTTATTGATTGGCAGCCGTTGGAGGTTCGTGAAGACGCTTCTTACATTGAGTAGCCAGTCCATATCCTTAATCGAAAGGAGCAGGTCCTCAGAACCAAGGTCATTCCATTAGTAAAGGTGCAGTGGGGTCACCATTCCGTAGAGGAGGCTTCTTAGGAGCGCGAGGCTGAGATTCGAGAGTGTTATCCTCATCTCTTTGATGGATGATCGTGTGATGTATTATGTATGCTCTCTCTGATTCTATATGATGATGTTATATCTCTTATTCCTTATGATTTGTGCCTAGTTGGGTTGATTGTCTAAATTTCGAGGATGAAATTTTTATTAGGAGGGGAGAGCTGTAAGACCCGTATCTTAGTCCGTACCTTTCCGTAGACTTCCGCGGTCTTACCGGTCGAATTTCGACAACCTTCGACCCTTAACCGATATCGACGCGCGACCCTGATTCATATGCCGTCAACCTGTATCGACTCAACCAAAGACCAATACCCTAGCGACCGCGCCGTCGCTACGGTTCCGATGCCGCGACTCGCGCGCCGAGGCGATACCCTGGTCAAGAGTTGTAGGCCGACGTTCGGTGCGAGAAAAACGCCGTGCGTTGCGAAACTCAAGAAAATCTCTACGAGATGTCACATCAATCCATCAATCCATCAATCAATCAACCCATCACATGTCAAGAACATGTCAAGTACACATCACCTTTCACCCATTCCCAAGCAACTACAAAAGTCAAGAATTTCTTACAAGACTCATACCTCTCTTACACAAAAAGCCTCTAAAGTCAAAAAGTTCTTACACCTCCCATGCCTTTCTTACACAAAAGGCCACAAAAGTCAAGGTTTTCTTACACAACCATCATTCACCACATCCATCCATCACCCATCTCTCTCTACAACACTCTCTCTCTTTCTCATTTTCTCATCTCATTCTCCAAGCAAATTCTATACGTATGAGAGCTCTCCAAGCCTCTCTCTCCTTTTCAAAAAAAAAACTCCAAGGTGGCCGACTTTCCTACCCCATCATCTCTCATCCTAGCCATCCATTCCTCATCTCATCCATTGAAGCTAAAGCTAAGGAGCAAAGAAGTCATTGGAGCCAAGAAGAAAAGATCTAAGGTGGGTGATCCGCCATTGATTTGCTATTACAAGGTCCACTTGTGATGGGTCCCTTTTTTTTGTGTTTGTATTATGATCATGGAGGGCCCATAGTGGCGGGGTCCCTCCACCATCCGATCTCTCTTTTCTTTTTCTTTTTTTTTTTCCTTTATCTTTTCCTCTTGTATGGTTGTGATGATGATAAGATGTGTGGCCACCATGATGTTTACATCCAAGCCATCCATTGGTGGATCCCATCCATATGGGACACACCATGATCTTTATATGGTATCCCAACCGTCCATCCTCACCAGGAGGTGGCCCACCCAGGTGTGCATGTGGGGCCCTACACCCTGATCCATAGCTCAAGTGGCCGACCGAGTGAAAGATACCCCTGTTTCAACGCTGGGGTCCTGGTATGGATCCCTGTGGGGTGGCTAGCATGGTATGTGTACTGACGTGGGTATACTCACGTCAGTAATGAAAAGAGAAAAGAAAAAAAAAAACTTTTTGGTGGCCGGCGCATGTAGGCCCCACCTTGATATATATAATCAATCCATGTCATCCATCCCATTCAGCGGACCATATTAGGCGTTGAGCCGAAAAATGAGGTCAATCTGACTCTCAAGCGGGCCATAGTCTAGCAAATAGTATGTTTTACCCTTGAAAACTCTCCTGATGTGTTTATACGCCCGAAAAATTTCGAACATTGGTCTCATTTAGCCTGATTCGAGTCGTAGAATCCAATGGACGGTATGAATTTCTCTGAAGTGGACCCGACCTGCGAAAAACCTAGAAAATCAGTGTTTTCAAAAAAAAAAGGAGACTTTGCAGCAGCGCTGCTGCTGCTGACGCACGGGCGGGCGTCTCAGCAGCCACCCACGGCTGCTGCCGTGGGCCTCGCCATGATGTATGTGTCTTATCCACGCCGTTCATATGGAGGGTTCCCCCCTTAGGCAGGCCTCCTCCAAAAATGAGGCCGATCTAATGCCCAGGTGGCCCACACCACACGAAACAGTGAGATTGAACCTCTGCCATTGAAACTCCTTTTGTGGGCCCCAGAAGTTTTGGATCAACATGAAATTTATTTTCCCCTTTCTCCCAGGGTTGTGTTACCTTATCAGCTGGTCGATCAAATCGAAGGGGTAATCGGTATAATCGACAGTGTAAGAAAAACTTTACTGATTTTCCTTTTTGATAAAAAGCTTTCTTACACTGAAACCCTAAGATGTTCTAATTCTTTTTAAGGGTTTAATCACATGGTGTTTTGGGACATGAGATGTGAGGCTATGATTTACCTTTTGGTGAGCTTCCACACATCCAGTTGAGGCAGACGCTTGACTTGATCTTCTTGTTAGGCGCTGTTGTCCGACTGACTCAACTTATAACGTAATTGACAAACAAGGGCACGTAGTAGGTGCACTTTCAATCTCCTCCTTTGTCAATTACGTGAAAAAATACCCAAAACACCCTAGGAACATATCTAAACAGATACATCTTAAATTGTGTGTACATGTTTTAACACAATTTTATAAATTCTAAACTCCCATGTACACACCCAATAAACTTCTCCCCCATAATTCAAAAACTCCCCCTTTCTCGTTGCGGCTGCTCCCCCTAACACCTGCAACAAAGATATACAATTTCCGCTCAGGGTGTTTGAATTGTTCTCCCCCTTTTTGTCAGTCGTTGGCAAAGGTATAAGACGTGATATTGACTGAAGATTGAAGCATATGGGAGAACCATAAGTAGATAGATTTATATAAATGAGAGTAGTGTAAAGCATACATCAATGAAGACCAGAACATAAATCCATGATGCAGACAGCACAAGCATTGTATAAGCTAATGGGAATCTCAGTAAAATGAGAATTAAGTTCAGCCATATCAACAGAAAGATTTCATTGTCCAGAAATGCAGGGATACCCAAAATAAGTAAATAAAGATGGATGCAAAATTATGTATTTTTTAGCTAGACACAATTTCAACATAACTGTTTCCTTTTTAGCACATAGAAGACCCGCCAGTGGTTAGTAACTCAAGAATCTGCTGCACAGAGTATTGGAGAGCTTCCATCCTATTTTCTATTCCTGATAGTTGTTGTTCGCAGTGTTGGAGTCGCTCATCAATTCTAGTGAGATTGTTTAAAGATTGGCGCTCAAGCACATGATGCTGATGATGTGTGACAGAAGCAGAACTATAATCAGGAGTTCGATTGGATCCCCAAGGAATTTCTTCATTAAGCATGGGACCACTAGCTTCAACAGGTGGAAGGATCTTCATATCTGATGAGACAGAAGCATACACATGTTGCGCTGCTTCAAGGTCGAACCATACTTCAGGATATACCTTATCAGTTGTTTCCGATAGACTTGCCCAGTGTGCGATCTTGCAGATAAGGGATGAAAAGGCAGAAATTCAAGATGGTCACTTTTGATTACCTTTATTAGCTGGTCTAATATGAAAGTCGGTAAGCATACAGGGATTTCTTGATAGACATCATACAGAATGTTGAGTGTAATGGGACTCAGATATGTGTCATTTGCATCACATGGGTACACATTCGTGCTGAAGATATTGTGAAGGAGTCGGAACGATATTCCCAGGTATTTTACTGGAAGAATATTACTATTATTTCTAGGAATTGTCCTACCTTGGCACAATGCTTGTGTAATTTTTCCCCATCTACCCAAATCGTTTAGATTTCTATTAGTGACAGGGATTTGTGTCACTTTAATGTTTAGAACGTGACCAAGAACTGATGGAGTAATGTGCTTGGTGTGCTGCATGAATTTCAGACATATGCAAGGTGGATAATCTTGGACAATATGACAATAGTTGAAGAACTGCTGGATCATTTCAAACTGATATGGCTCGCCCATATTAAATATATTCTTCCATCCAATGGTTTCCATCATGAGATCCACCCCATAGAGTTTGACAGTACTAATTAGAATAGTACGATCGACTATTGTGACTTGTTCCCAATCTAACTGATTTTGAGGGGGTCTAGAATATTTCTCTTTCTTGTTCTTAAAAGATTTTGCAGATGAGAGAGCCTTACCTTTTCCTTTAATCATCTCCCTTATGTTACTTGGGTGTCGAGATTTCAGTTGGACTTCAAACACATCAATTAGAGGAACTGATCAGGGCAGAGAGCTGGCCCTTTAAAATTTTCAATCAGCTTTTTATTTGGGCGCCATATGTCGATCATATCGTCCAACCTATCGATTGTATCGAGAGGTTGTCGATCGATTCTATCAAACTATAGTTGATGTTATCCATGGTCACATGACTTTTCACTTTCTGAACAACCGTCGATTGTATCGATCTTCAGTCGATGAAATCGAAAAAGACAATCACTTGTACTGAGAGTACGTGCTATTCAGATTTTTCTTTAATTTTGACACGCTATTGTATATTTCCCCAAAAAAAAAATTGCACCAGTTCTGTACAAATACAAATATGATAATGTTTATATACAAAATTTAGAGGTCTCCAACCTTAGATGTAACATTGAGGATTTAGCAAAAATTACATCATTTCACCAAATATCCAGGTTTTGATGCATAACCTAGACTAATTTCTTCTTTCTCAGAGTTTCTCAATATCATTCCTTCCTTTTCCTACAATAATGTAGCAGTGGTTATTTGTGTGAAGACCTTTCATAATTCATTTCCCTGATTGATTTAGAATCTCGCATTCTTCTTTGTTGAAATTTACCATATGCCCATTATCATAGATTTGAGAGATGCTCAGTAAGTTATGTGTCAATCCTTTTATGCAAAAAGCATTTTCATCTTTAAACAGACTAATTCCTTCTATAATTCCCTGACCAATTACTTCAGCAGTGGTTCCATCTCCGTAGGTGACTATCCCTTTGTGAAGATCCTTATAGTTTTAAAGGAGAGACCTGTCACTTGTGATGTGTCTTGAGCAACCACTGTCTAGGTACCGTTTAGTCATATTGCCTGATAAATGATCTGATTGAGTAACAAGGCAATTTGTCTTTTCTTTAATCACCCACTTTATGATAGGAGTTTTACTTGTGGTAGATTTGTTCTTCTTATTTGATTTGTCCACATGACTTAACTGCTCCTCCATCCTGTCAACTATCTCAAGTGGTGATGATTGCACACCTCTTTTATTTAGCTCATAAACTGACTCCTTATTTTTGCAATGAACTGGGATAGGTTTGTTGTTACTACTGGATGCAATAGATTTTCTAAATGGTTGTGCATCAGTTTTTGTTCTAGCCTTTCCATAACCTAATCCCTTTTTGTCCTCTCCATATTTTCCCATTCCTAACAGTTTTTCTAATTTCTCACCACTCTGAGAAAATTTACAGTTTATTTTGGCAATTTTTTTAGATTCTTCTAGATCATTTTGAAGTGTATGGTTTCTATTTTGAAGGATCAGATGTTCCTCATTTATAGCTTTAACTTGTTTCTTTAATTTTTCTAACTTAGATTTCAACAAGTTGTTAGTTCTTTTAAGTCTATCATTGTCTGAGTGGCATTACTACAAATCAGTGATTAGATGAGTATTAATGTTTGAAGCTTTATCCGAATCTATTTGCAGCATTTCCTTTTTGTTTTCAACTATTCCAAGTCTTTTGACAATATTAACGCTATGGATGTAAAGTTGATTGTAAGCATTTTGTAATTCATTTAGCTCTTTATCTTCTTCTTCCTCAATTTTCTCATTGTCAGATGAAAATGATTTAGTGGCTTGTTGTTCTTCTTTTCTTTCAGATTCCATGGGAATAATTGGAGTGGTGGAGACCATAAGAATTTTCAAAGGTTTCTGATCTCCATCACTTCCTGAGTCACTATTTTCTGAATTTGACTCCTCCATATCATCCCATGTGGCAGCCATCGCCTTGCCCTTGGTTTTTCTGTTTGGGCATTCGGTAGATTGGTGTCCATACTCAAGACAGGCATAACACTATGGTTCTCTATTTCTTTTCCCAAATTTTCCTGCTAAAGGTTTGTCATCCACCTTTCTACCTTTAGAGGGGCGGCCGTGATTCCTTTGAAAGAATCTTTTGATTCTTTGTGCCAGCAGAGCCACTTCCTCATCTTCATCTTCCTTTTCACTCTCACTGTCCTCATGTTTTGGTTTCTTGGAGGTTTTTAGGACAGTGTTTTTGGATTTTTTAGGTTGTGTGAAGTGTAGTCCAAAGGTTTGTAGGGAACCTACTAGTTCTACTTTCATTTCATCAATATTCCTACACTCCTCAATTGTTGTTACCTTAGGATTGAAGCGTTCCGGTAAGGATCTTAAGATTTTTCTACATATTTTAGGTGTCGGAACCTTCTCTCCCAATCCACCCATGGAGTTACAAATAATGTTTAATTTGGTGTAAAACTCCATAAATGTCTCATGCTCTTCCATCCTGAGATTTTCAAACTGTGAAGTTAAGAGTTGTAGTTTAGATCTCTTCACAGTGCTTGTTCCTTCATGGGTTGTTTCCAATAAATCCCATGCTTCCTTGGATGTCCCACACATACTTATTTGATTGAAAATATCTTGGGACACGGCACAGTAGATGGCATTCATTGCTTTTGCTTCAGCATTTCGCTGTTCTTTGTCAAACGCCGTCCACTTCTCATTAGGTTTGGGTTTAGATATTGTGGTTTCATCTTCAAGCACAATTTGTTCGGATGGTACCACGTATCCTTTTTCAACTGCATCCCAAACTTCATGATCCAAAGATCTCAGGAAGTAGTACATTCTAGCCTTCCAGTATGCATAATTTGATCCATCAAATACCGGAGGTCTAGTGACAGATGAGCCCTCTCCTTTGGCCATATTTCTACTTCAGTTAAGATCACTCTCTAGGCGGTGAAGCCCTTAAAGAGAGACCCTCTCTGATACCAATTGAAATAGCGGTGAACACCGCTTAAGTTGAAGTAGAGATATGTCAATATATCGTAGAGGGGGGGTAAATAGGACTTTTTAAAGTTTTTATGAATTATTAAAAATCCTTATCACACTAATCATATTACAGAGTACAGATTAGGATTACTCAAAATTAACTCTAATGGCTTCCAAGCCTGGTAGAGGATCCAATCACAAACTATTTAAAAGATAAACAGTTTATAGATGAGATTGTGATGGATATGATTGTGTGTACATAAGATGTGATCATATATAAAGACTTGTAAGGCAATCACATAAATGTAAGACAACATCAATCTCAAACATAGTCATTTTATAGTAGTTCGACGACTTGTTTACTCCACTCCCGGCTTCCACACTCAACCCTTGAGTGACCGGATTTCACTAAGGAGGTTTTTCATGGTTCACCTCAAACCTAAGGTTTTAAATCAGGTTCTCCTTCAACCTTTAAAGAGGTTTCTACTCGGTTCACCTCAAACCCTGGAGTTTTGCTGGCATACTCCTAACTAGATGTTATGTCCACACAGGATAAGGGTCCACACAACGCACCCGGAGGTTTCTACTAGGTTCACCTCTAACCCTGGAGTTTTGCCGGAGTACTCCTAACCAGATGTTTATGCTCTCCACAAAATAAGGGTCCACATACCGCACCCCGCATGTACACTCCCGTCGGAGGCCTCCTTCGAGGACTTCAAATGGTGAGCGACACTTAAAACTCAATCCTAAAAAGGAATGATCACAAGTGTCCTCTGGACTCTTAGTACTTACAGATAAGTTGATGAGTCCCTTTCAGCGCAGTGATGAAGACTTTCTACTTGTTGATGAAGAGTCTTCAGCTCCCTTGATCCGCAACACAAAGATGTATCTATACTGGGCTTAGGTTGGATCAAGGTTATGATGGAATACCATTCTAAAGATTTTCTTATAAGAAAGATAGAGTGGTTCCCATCATCTATGCATTCAAGGCATCTCAGCTTAATGATATGTCATTAAAGTAGTAGCCGAAGAATCCTTGAATGCGGAAGTTTATTCCCCAATCCACTCTATGAAATATCAATGATGAGGGTGGATTGGAGGATGAACTTCTGGAGAGAAAGGGCTTAAGGTAAATGATAGGAACGTTAAAACTCACAAAAGCACTCTCTACTTTCTCTACCAGCAATGAAGACAACTCTCTCTATTTATAAGCAAAAGGTTCCAACGGATATAAACGTTCATATTTATGACAGAGTTCGATATCATCGAGAAGTCATCGATATGATCGAGCGTATACTCTCGATTGTATCGACAGACCTCTCGATGATAAAAACTCAATTGTCATTTCACTTTCGGAAACCTTCCGCCAACTAGTCGATGAGATCGAGACACACATCGATGTTATCGGATTTCGAACTCCGATTCAATCGAGTGATGGTTCGATCTATCGACAAGTGAAAAACACGAGAGAAGCCTTGAAGAATTTCAGGTTCTACAGATATGATCGGGGAAGCAATCGATGTCATCAGAATTTGTACATCGATCATATCGGAGACTTTGTCGATGGGATCGATAAATCGTATACATTTACCTATAAGCTTGCTAGACGATTTATGTCCTGACTCGATCCAATCGAATAGGTCTCGATATAATCGATATATGAATATCGATTTATCGACTGGCACCCCGATCATCATAAAACAATAACCTGAAATTCATGCTGGTGAGAATATGAGCCCACAATCGATATGATCGACTGACTTCCGATATGATCGATATTTGAGTTCAGATTGTATCGGACAGACATCGATATATCGAAGCATATGTTAGTTTTTTTAAAAAAAACAGGGGCGCCGGAAAGAAGTCTGTCGTTTATATCGATCCTCTTCAGATATGATCGATATTCGAATATCGATGATATCGACTCTTAAGTCGATATATCGATAATTCGTCTAAATGATTGTTTTGATTGTTGGATGCTTTCTGTCCCCACTCGATTGTATCGATTGAGATGTCGAGGACATCGACAGAGCTGGTCGATCATATCGAAGGGGTAATCGATATAATCAAAAGTGTAAGAAAAACTTTACTGATTTTTCTTTTTGATAAAAAGCTTTCTTACACTGAAACCCTAAGATTTCTAATTCTTTTTAAGGGTTTAATCACATGGTGTTTTGGGACATGGGATGTGAGGCTATGATTTACCTTTTGGTGAGCTTCCACACATCCAGTTGAGGCAGACGCTTGACTTGATCTTCTTATTAGGCGCTGTTGTCCGACTGACTCAACTTACAACATAATTGACAAATAAGGGCACGTAGTAGGTGCACTTTCAACATGGTGGGCCCTGCATTCACACAGCAAGTGGGCCCTGCATCCATGGCCAGACGGTGTGGAATTACAGTACATTCATCATGGAGTCCCACCGTCTAACAAGTTGGACGGTGAGGATATACAACATGTGCATCACATGGGTCCCTTCCTACGGACGGTGCGGATGAGAACGATACATCACGGCCATCCCACACGGCAGAAAACATATGGACAACATGAATATGCAATATATACATGAGGTGGGTCCCACCATCCAGAGGGCTGGACTGTGTGGATGTAAAACAGAAATCATGGTGGGCCACGTCCAGGAATGGATGGATAGCATCAAATGAAACACATACATCATGGCGTATCCCATAGCTGCACCGTCCAGATGGACAGTGTGGGGACAAAATACATACAACAAGGTGGGTCCCACCCCCACACGTGCGACACATGTGAGGTGGGCTCCATGTCCAACAAAGATGGACGGTAGGGAGAACACATACATCTGATGGCCCACAGAACTTGCTGACATCATTTAGTAGTGAGACCCACCGTCCTATAAAACGGACGAATGGCAGCGATACAAAATACACATCTTAAAGGTGGGCCCCACCCCACATGTGCTACATGTGTGGGTGGGTCCCACCTGTCAGAAAAACAGACGGGCAGTCTGGATATAACACTATCTCGTGATCAGACCCCCGGAACTTGCTGGCGTCGTTACAACAGTTATATAGCTGGGATGGAGTTCACATTGATGGACAGTGTTGATACAATATACACACATAACAATGGGCCAAATAAATGCACGGTGTGGATTAAATCACATGTATCATGGTAGGCCCCATCATCCAGGGCCTGGACGGTGTGTAGATCACACGTGCTAGTGCGCTCCACCTTCCAGAAAATGTTGGACGGTACGGATGAGCATATACATCTAGTGGGTTCATGTGCTGGCCCACCAGCTTTCAGCCACACTGATATTTGTGGTTTCCCTCTCTGCCAAGCCTGTCCAAACGGACAGGCAGTAGGGGCTGCCCGTTGGATAGATGGCGAAGATTTCATGCATCACAATGGGCTGCTGCCCCTAGATGGCCTGGATTCACATATAACGGGAGGGCCAACGTGCAAGGAAGGAGAGAGGAGAGAGAGAGAGAGAGAGAGAGAGAGAGAGAGAGAGAGAGAGAGAGAGACAACGAAAATGGGAGGAGACACTTGAGGTTCTCTTGGAGCTTGGACGGTCACCTTCCTTGGTTGCTTGGGGAAAATGCTTAGGGAAGAGAGAGAGAGAGAGAGAGAGAGAGAGAGAGAGAGAGAGAGAGAGAGAGAGAGAGAGAGAGAGAGAGAGAGAGTGGTTGTAAGGGAGAGGCATGGGTGATGGATGATGGGTGGTATGGGTTGTGTAAGAGAGTGACATGAGAGGCATGGTTATGTTGACTTTTGAGTGAGAAGGAGATGGGTGTTGTACTTGATGGATTAATGAGATTGATTTGATAGATTGTAGAGATTCTCTTCTTGAGATAGCAATGCGGGGCATTTTCTCGAAATAAATGTGGGCCCACAACTCTTGGCCTGGGTATCGCATCGGTACGTGAGACACGACGTTGGAACCGCAGTGACGGCACGGTCATAAGGGTACAAGTCTCAAGTTGAGCCAACTCAAATCTATAGGATACGACTTAGGATCATGCGCAAACACTGATTATAGGTCGCGGGTTGCCAAAATTTGATGGGGAGGATCGCGAGAGTCTATGGACTAAGATACGGTCTTGACAGAAGTCATCTCATTTTCCCTCCAATCCAATGACTATCCTCACCCAAATAATTACCAAGTTAGCATACATTCATATTACCATTATTTTCCTTAGATGTCACACATCAAAATTCAGCACTTGAGTATAAGCATTTTGGTCTAGAGTTCGAAGGTATGAGATAAATAATAAAAAAATGCTTAACATTATTTATTGCTTTCACATTCACATCATCCATTACTTATACTAAGAAACTAATATCTATTAAATCATCATCAATAAACATTTAAATCATTAATTCTTATAATTACTAATCAACTAATTAAGCTTTTATTTGATCTAATGGTTGGCTATAGTGACCTTATTACATCACTTCTTCAAATAAGAAAAAAAGATAAACTACGATATAGATTTCTAATGCCCTTCATTTTCATCTCCTCTAGTTTGTCACCTAAAACTAATTATCCACAATAAATGAGTGATCTATAACAATCCAGTGAGATAGTCTCACATAGTTTATCACATGTAATCAAAGTTAAAAAATAGATTTTCATTTAAATATAAGTAATCAAGATTTTAAATCTAAATAGATATATAAACCGTGTCTGTATAAGCATGCATGCGATGTAGGATATACAAGTATGCATCAACTATCTCAATACTGTTATTAATAAAACATCAAAGGCCAGTTTAATTTAGTCGAGCCTACATTATTAACAAATCTTTGTTGTGCCTACATAGCTGGTCTTTTACCTGGGTGCTCACTCAAATGGCCATGATTAACGGAACATCCACCAAACTCGATAATTTCTCTATTGCACACACATGTGCGCTCACTAAGTCAGCCACAATCGATGGAATATATGATCCATTGCACACACTTATGCACCCATGTCAAGAAGTTCATGGGGATTGTTGAATACACTTGGGCGCTCACTTGAAGGTATTTACTAGGAACTATTGCTTCTTAAAGATAATATTTCTAAGATTGTGGCCATCATTTCTAACTGCGATAAGGAGAATATTTCTCTTTGTGAACAACTAAAGGTTTCTGAGCAGACCATTGCATCTATTGATGGACAGATAGTTGTTCTTAAAGCTCAGAGACATGAGTTAAAAATGAATAAAATAAAGGACAACATTAAGGAAAATATTAATATAGCTAATTTTGAAAGGTCAGAACTTTTCAGAAATGAAGCATCTGTTATTCTACTAGAGCACAAGTTGGCGAGCATTCCTGAGCATGTCAAGCTCATAATTGATACTGAGCTTAATGCTGCTGTTGCTCAGATTCAATTCAAATAAGTTTTATAGAAATTCATGTTTTCTTTTAACATTCTTGAGGAAATGTAATGCCTTCTATATTATCGTATATCGATATTTTATATATGGAATTTCGATGTCATGTTCAAGGTAATGTCCAAGCACTAATACTTCATAATAGTAGATATGCATAAATATCTTATAACAGCAGATGTTCGTATCTACGTGATTGAAAAGTATAACATGATAAGTGCATATGTCTATGCATGTAAAATGTTTTGCATGTCATATTTTAATTGCATGCTTTAATCATAATTCAGGACTTTGAAATTATGATATAGTAGAATATTTTTGTTAGTATGCCCTATATGGTGATTGTTTTCAATGGGTGAAACTATTTTGAAGTTTAAGTTAGTACCTAAGGCATCACACACAGTTTAAGCTCTTGAGTAGTTGGAGCACACACAATTTAAGCTCTTGAATAGGTGGAGTAGGTGGACTTATGCAAATAGTCTCTGTAAGTCTTAGGAGTTTGCTAAACCACTGCAACCTGGGGAGTTCACAAACTGCGATCTATCAGAGGGGCCCAGTAAAGCTACTGGGGCAATGAACTCGGTAGGATTTATGCACATGATTGGTCATAGTAACTCTTTAGAGTTCACGAGTGTAAGACCCGTATCTTAAACCGTACTGTTTCGTCAACTTTTGCGATCCTTCCCGTCGAATTCTGGCAACCTGCGACCGATAATCGACGTTGCGCACGACCGTAAGTCCTATCTTATACATTTGAGTCGGCTTAATCCAAGACTTGTACCATTGCGACCGCACCGTCGCCGCAGTTTCAACGCCACGACTCATGTACCGATCCAATACCCTGACTAAGAGATGTTATCACGCTCCAAACCCAGAAATCAGATTCACAAGAATATCGATCACCGAATCAGGTGCCGACAGCCTCCGTAGTACCTCATTTTCGGCTCTTAGCGTTCATACGCTAGATTTTCGATCCTGGGATTCTACAAGGAGGATTTTTTTATTTATATATATATATATATATATATATATATATATATATATATATATATATATATATATATATATATATACATACATTTAACTCGTAATAAGCATAACCACAAGATTACCTAATTCATCAAGGCAACAATAACATCACATATCCACTAATATAATCATTTTAGTACAATGCTGAAAGGGAAATACATAAGTCGAAAATAAAGCTCCAGAGGACTGCTGCACGCTCTAAGTTCAACACTGTTGTAACCTAACATCACCTGCACGCATCTATCGTGCAGAAGCTTATGGAAAGTTTAGAGGGTAGTGTAAGTGTGTGCACAAAGTAAGTGTCAAGTATTTAATACAATGCCATCATTATACAATACCAAAATTACTGGTAATCCATAAATCGTACATTATCGGAATAAGTAGAAATACTGACAAGATCATGAATTATCAGAGTAAGCAGAAATACTGAAAAGATCATAAATCATACGATAACAGAGTAAGCGGAAGTATGGACAAGTTCATAAGTCAATCAATATCATAATACACAATATAGAATAGCTATGCAATTAGGAGTCATAGAGAGCCAAATATTAGATGCCGAGGATGCGACGAAATATACAAATCCTTCTAAGTCTGTTTAGGCCATATAAGTGCAGAAACATAACAACCCAAAATGTCATATGCCTGCGGATGTAATGCAATATGCGATGCGAATGAAATGACCATGCTGGAGTGTGAAGTCGGGATGATAGTACGTAGTATCGCAGGCTACGGGGTCCACCACAAGAGACTTCTATCCAAACCAGTCCCATACCTAAATTTGGATAGTCAGACTCAACGTGGTAAACTCCTGATCTCAAGTTAGTCGCGCACCCAATCGAAATCCATGCCATAACGAAGGTACACAACAATTAGTTGTGCACCACCAGCCCCGAGTGGATAGTGAATAGATGAATGGATGAGCATGCAACTCCTACTCAATAAGTCCACATATCAGTACAGTTTCTCTCTGGAAAATCACTAGGGTCTAGTACACTCTAAACCAGATCGTCTCCTCATCACGTACAATAAAGTAAGTGAAAGAGACCTCACTATCCGTCTGCCAATATCAGGCTCGACTCGTCGATAGTGGACCCAGTCCTCGAGCGGGTCAGACTCAGCCTAACTTTGCCCCCTACTCTCAGGCGGATAAGGCCGCACCCCTTTCCAACCGACCACGACACAGTGGAGAGCGCAGTCATCTGGTAATCGACACTCAACGCTCATCTACCCACTCGGTCTAGACATTGGAGTAACCTCTGAAATCAAGAGAGTTTAAGGACTTTCACCCAGGGATATCTATAGCACCCCATATAGAACAGATTTTTGGTGTCCCATTTAGCCATCCACGATATGCCTGTGGAGGCTACGACCCTGATGTCGCTAGGACATACAGTAATCATAGCACACAATGCAAGATGCATGAGTCATACAATCTAGTCATGCATTAATCCTGCGTATACCGTGCGCTCATGTGAGACAATCTCCACCTATTAGGGAGTCTCATAACAGCCGGCACTATGACATATGCAATGGTCAATCATATCTCATAACAGACATGCAGATGATACGTATGGGCATGTATCATGATGCTATGCAGTCACATACTCATAATCGATATCAATAATTGGCACCGACAATCGCCCTTGATAATGTGGACATTTAACCAACATTGTTCCTTAGAAATGGTCACATAGAGTTAAACATATAATGGCCCACAGCCTCACACAAAGGCCTAATATACAGCCTAATGGGCCTTCCTCAAAGGTCACATATACACAACCGGTGGACCCTACTCATAGGCATAATACATATCACGATGGGCCTTGCCCATAGTCCATGAATATATCACAATGGGCCTTGCCCATGGGCCATGAATACATGACATGTGGGCCCTACAAATGGGTCTTAAATATATCAAATGGGCCATGCATCATGGGCTTAATACGTGTCATAATGGACCTCAACTATGGGTCGCATGTACATCATATAGGTCTCAACCATCGGTCTTAGCAATCGAAATCGGCCTCGACAATCAAAATCGGCCTCACTACTCAGCTTCGACAATCGGAGTCGGCCTATACAATCGGAATTGATCGATGATCGAAATCGATAAATCGGTCACGTCAATCGGAATCAGAAATTCGGTCACGATAATCAGAATCAACAATCGGTAATCAGCCTCAATCGATAATCGGCAATCGACCACATCAAATCAGAATCGGTAATCGATAATCGACCCAAGGTGGGGTCTGTAAATGAATGACCGATGATGGTCCAAGCATTATCAATGGGGTCCATTCGTTTGGGTTAACCCACTAGAGAATGATGAGAATGAGCTTAACCAGGCTTAAGGGTAGGTCACAATGTGGACATCCAATTATCATTGCCCATCAATGTGGACATTTAACCAACATTGCTCCCAAGGAGTAGCCCACATAGAACCAAACACATAGTGGGCTTGACGGATGGGCCACAAAGTACATTAAAGTGGGCCCGAAAAATGGGCCACAGAATGCATCAAGGTGGGCCCAACAAATGAGCCAAAAAATACATTGAGGTGGGCCCAATCACATGGGCCTCAGATACATCATACGGGCCACAACTCATGGGCTTCAAACACACAATCGGTGGCCCTACACATGGGCCTAATACAATCATGTGGGCCCCATACCTGGGCCCCCAATATATATCTCAATGGGTCTCGACCCATGGGCCCCAAATACATCACAACAGGCCTCTAACCATGGGCCCCAAATACATCATGTTGGGCCTTGAATGCATTACGATAGGCCACAACCATGGGCCTAATACCTAACTGGCAGGCCACATCCACGGGCCTCAAATATACATCGTGATGGGCCTCATGAATGGGCCGCACCAATGGTCCTCAATTTCAGAATAGGTGGACCTGCACCTTCAAATGGGCCCACCAAATGATCATCATGGATGAATCAACACATATAACGGTGGGCCACACGTCCAGCGGACTAGACGGTGTGGTTATAACACATACATCAAAATGGGCCCATTGCTTCTCAAGATGGGCCTAATGAGGCAGTCCATAACCCAAGAAATTAAGAGGATAGATTACCTATAATGCATGCCTCAAGGTGGGCCTATTGCACCACTAAAATGGGCCCAATGTGCAACCTATAATCCAAAAAAAAAAATGGATGGGTAGCCTGGATATATAACGAATTTATCTAGGTGGACCACTGTCCTAGGCATTGTAAGTATCCAGCACATGAATCATGGTGGCCTTAGGTTCCACGGACTGTACAAATGTACATCATGGTGGGGTCCACATCCAACTGAACCACATCGCAAGGATGAAATACATGCAGCATGGTGGCCCACATCCAGCCCAACTGGACAGATGGCTAGATATACAAGCATACATCAAGGTAGGCTCCTTGTGCAACAAACAGATGTATGGCGTGAATGTAGAATGCATACATCCAGGTGGGCCATGAACAAACAACGTGTAAATAAAGTACATATATCAAAGTGGACCACACACAGATGGAAGGCGTGGCATACAAAACATCAAGGTGGGGGCCCACACAGCCCAAAACGGGCGGACGGTGTGGATGTAAAATAGATATATCAAGGTGAGGTCCACCTGTCTACACATGTGGGATGGGCCCCTCGTCCCAAAACAAATGGACGGATGGAGAAACATATACATCGTGGTGTGGCCCACGCCCTCAAATGGACGGACAATAGGGGTTAAACCCATACATCACTGTGTACCTCACACCTGCACCTTCCAGATGGACGGTGTGGGGTAGAATAAATACATCTGAGGTGGTCCCACCCACACGTGTCACACGTGTGGGGTGGGCCCACAAACTGGTGAGGGATGGACGGGGTATAACATATATCTCATGATGTGGCTCGCAGAGCCTGCTACGTCAGTACAGTAGCACCATGCTGCTGGTAGGAGGTACACCAGCCAATCTGCTACTTAAGGTGGGTCCCACATACATTAGGGCCCACTGTAATATAATATCAACATAAAATTTTAAAATATAATATAATATACATCTAGCGTACAAGTGCATTGGACGGACGACCTGGATGTATATCTGGTGGGTCACACATCATCACGGTGGGTCCCACTATCCAAACAGTGGACGGTGCGAACAGAGCTCATACACCCACCATCCACAGCCGTGGACGGTGTGAATAAAACACATACATCAACGGCGGGTTCCACATAGGGCCCACTATAATGTTTATTTGCAATCCAACCCGTTGGTAAGGTCACACGGACCTAGGTAAAGAGGAAAAACAAATTTCATCGTGATCCAAAACTTCTGTGATCCCCAAACAAGATTTCAATGGCAGACGTTCAATCTAACTATTGATGATGGTGTGGACCACTTGAGTGCCTTGAACAGCTGATTTTTAAGGCATCCCCACGCCTAAAGGGGACCCATCAATTGCACGGTGTGGATGCTCCAATTGCATCATGGTGGGGCCTAAGGTGGGGTCCACTCTGTCGTTCCAAGCAAAAGGATGCTGCTGGTTGCAGCATCCTCTAGAAGTTGACAACAGCAGCGTCAACCACCCCTCTTTTTTTGTTAATCACCGGTTATCATAAGTGGGGCCCACAACAGTAGAATCCACCCCGTCGGCTGGGTTCTCAGGCTCGAGACAGGCCTAACAAGCTCAATCTTAAGTATATTTGATGCATATAAACATCAAAGTGGCCCCTAACAGTCTATATCACCAAAACTGCTATTTTTCATGATGTGGTTCATTAGATATTCGGATTGGCATCATTTTGTTTTTGCTCATCGCCTAAAATGGACTAGGGAATGGGATGGACGATGTGGATTAGTTCCATACATCAAGGTAGGGCCTGCATAAGTAGCCCATCCAAAAAGCTTAAACCAAGCTATTATTTTTGTTTTCGACAGAACACGTCTAGACGTGTTTTAGTGCATCCCACCGTCTGTACACATTGTCTGTACACACTTCACTAGCCACATGACTTCCATATATTTGTCAAGGTGGGTCCCACATGTGGAGACCACCCATGTGGACGTGACCCACTTGTTTTGGATCAATTTGATATTTGTGCTTTCCCATCTCCATTGAGGTAGGGCCCACATGACTTGGCCAGTTTGGGTAAGACATGCATCAAGATGGGGTCCATCCGGGTGGGCCACACATCACACTAAAATGAGAAAGAGAGAGAGAGAGAGAGGCACCCACTTTTGATCTTCTTGGATTTCTTCTTCCATGAACGCCTTTTAAAGCTCCGGTGGTTGAGATTTAACAGTCGAGATGGATCATGGATGGTGGAGATGAGAGTTAGGAAGTGGACCACACAAGGCCTCTCATGGAAGCTTGGACAATTCTTGCATGGAGAAGGAGAGAGAGAGAGAGAGGGAATGAGAGAAGTGATGGGAGAGGGATGGGCGAAAGGTGATGTGTGTACTTATTGTAAGGGAAAGTTGACTTTGGAGAGGGGTGGTTGCTTATAATTGACTTGATTTAATTGATTAATGTGACGTTTCATAGAGATTCTCTTGGAATTGTAACACGCGGTGTTTTTCTCGAACTGAACATGGGCCCACATCTCCTAGCCCAGTACCGCATCGGCGTGAAAGATGTGGCATCGGAACCGTGGTGACGGTGCGGTCACTCTGGTACAAGTCTCGGGTCGAGCCGACTCTGGATACGGGACACGTCTCAGGATTTCGCATAAATACCGATAACAGATTGTGGGTCACCGAAATTCGACCACGGAGGCATACGGAACAGTACGGGCTAGGATACGGGTCTTATAGATGTGAGCTGACGTTCGGTTCAAGAAAAAATACCGCGCATTACAAATCCGAAGAGAATCTCTACAATATATCAAATCAATCTCATTAATCACCTCTCATGTCAAGTACACACACCCATGCTTTCTTTCTTCACAAGTTAAGCAAACCCAAAAGTCAACCAAGCTCACACCTCACCCATCACTCACATCACACATCACTCACCCTTTCACCCATCACACCCATCCATCACCTCTCTTTTAACCATCCCATTTCTCTCATTTCTCAACATTTTTCAAGCTAAGCAAGAGCATCCCACGTCCAAGCTCTCTTCCATGTGAGAGAGTGCATATTGGTGGCCCACTTTTCATCCCAAATCTCTCATCCTAGCCATCCATTCTTCATCTTCCACCATCAAAGTGAAGCACTAGGAGACCGGCATCCTGACGGACCAAGAAGATCAAGTGGTGGGTGCATCTATAGGCTAGTTTTCATGCTTTTAAGATGGGCCAAGTGAGGCCTACCGATCAATGGCATGGATCTCACTTGGGATCCAAAGATGTGGCCAATGGCCCATCTTGATCATCAATATCATTCCATGATGGGGCCATTCTCCATGGACCCCATCATAATGTTTACTTTTCTTGCATTAAAGAGGTCATATAGATCGTCCATTTTTAGTGGAGAAAGATCTCCACCGTTGATCTTTGAATTGGTGGGCCCACTTGTATTAGGGCCCACTCAATGTACGATTGAATGCAAGGGAGGGCTCATAGTGGCAAAGCCCTCCATCACGCGTGTCCCACGCTTTTCTCTCTCTCTCCCTCTCTTTCTATTTATTTATTTATTTTGTGTGTGATGGAATGGCCGTGTGGCCCACTTGGATGGACCCCATCATGAAGTAATATTTTATTCAAGTTTTCTATGAATGAGGCCCGCCTAGTGTGTGTGTTGCACCACACCATACATTCATATGGTGGCCCACCTAAGTAGGCCCACCTCTCATGGACAGACCATCGGGACGCTGGACGTGCAAGGAAAACACAAATATGGGCTTGGTTCTACAAGCCATTGGGGTGATCCATTTGTATAGGCCCCACCTTGATGTTTATATTCCATTTAAGCCATTCATATGGTGGGCCACCCTCTGAAGTAGGCCCCACCCAAAAATCACCTTGATCCAGATCCTAAGTGGCCCACACCATGAGAAACAGCAGTGATTGAACTCTACTATTGAAACTCTTTTTGGGCCCCACAGGAGTTTTGAATCAAGTTGAAATTTGTATTTTCTCTTCAACCAGGTCTGCGTGACCTTATTAACAGGTTGGATGGCATGTGAACATTATGGTGGGCCCCACATGGGACCCACAGTGATGTATGTGCCTCATTTCCACAGTCCGCCCGGACGGTGGAGGCCCCCTGTAATGTATGCATTATCCACACTGTCCAGCCATTTTTGGGGCTGCTGGACGGTCAGTGGACCCCATCCTTGATGCATGTGTTGCATCCCAACCCTCCAACTTTCGTGTGGACCTCCACCATGATGCATGTGTTGCATTCAAACCATCTATTTATTTTATAAATTCGTGGTTGAGCTAATAAATGAGTCAGATTTATGATTCAAGTAGGGCCCACCTTGGTATGTGTATAGGGCCCATGTTGGCCTGTTTGTAACCATTCATTAAGGCCCACCTTGGTGCACATATAAGGCCTATGGGATTAAGCCCATTTGGCACACATAAGGCCTATGAGATTAAGTCCATTTGGCATGCATAAGGCCTATGGGATTAAGCCCATTTGGCATATATAAGGCCCATGGGTTTGGGCCCATTTGACATATATAATGCCCATGGTATTAGGCCCATTTAACACATATAAGGCCCATGGGTTTGGGCCCATTTGACATATATAATGCCCATGGTATTAGGCCCATTTAACACATATAAGGCCCAAGGGATCAGGCCCAATTAACACATGTAAGACCCATGGGATTAGGCCCATTTTGATGTATTCCAAGGCCGTGGGTTAAGGCCCATCATGATGTACTCTAAGGCCCGCAGGTTATGGACCATTGCAATGTACAAAAGGATCGTTGGTGAGGCCCACTAATGTAGCCCATTTGATGAATGTAAGACCCATGTGATATGACCCATTCAATGTATCCAAGGCCCATGTGTCGAGGCCCAACAGGGTGTCCTTAGAGTCCATTGCAATGTGTGATTTCCCATGGTTCATGTAATGATATTTATGGCAGGCCATGCCTTAGGACCAATGATGGTTTGACGCACACATTGTAAGTATAATATTGGTTAAATGTTCGCATCGTATCTCTCCTTAGGCCCATTGGTAAGCCTATACTAGTTATGTATAGGCTGTCTAGACTCATCTGCATCGTTTGAGTAGTCCATTACCTTATAACATGCTTAGTATAATCCCATAACTCATGCCCATGCGCATCATATGTCTGCTTGATATGAGTAGTGACTGATCATAACATACACCATTGGGCAGACCATTTACGGGACTCGTTATGAGACAGAGTGCCCCACATGATCGCGCAATACGCGCTGGATTCCTACATGATTTGACGTATGATTCATGGATCTTGCACATGTGTGACTTGATCACTGCACGCCCTAGCGACATCAGGGCCGTGGCTCCACAGACACATCATGGATGACTGTATCGGATACCATAAATACTTAGTTTTAGTACTGTGGGCACTTAGGATGTCCTTGGGTGAAAGTTTCAGAACCTTTTTAGTACCAGGAGATGCTCCAACGTTTAGACCGAGTGGATACATGAGCGCTCAAGTGCCGAATACCAGTAGGCCGCATCTCCCACTGTGTCGTGGTCGGTTGGAAGGGGGCGTGGTCTTATCCGCCTGAGTAAGGGGGCTATAAGCTAGGCTGAGTTTGACCAGCTCACAAATGAGTCCGCTATCGACGAGCCGGGTAGGTATTGGCAAACTACTGGTCAGGCGGATAGTGAGGTCTATTCCGCTTGCTTGACTATGCAGCTAGGGAAGTTGCAGTCACTGCGAAGTGTATTAGACCCTGGTGATATCCAGAGAGGAACTGTACTGATATGTGTACTTGATGAGTACCGACTTACTTGGATTGCATTTCTCATATGACATTCGGCTATGTAGGCCTTGCATTTCATCGGTATGGCCGATCACATTCATGCCTCACATCGCATGGTCTTGGTATAGCCGATAGCATTCATGCCTCACATCACATAGCATTGATATGGTTGGTTTTATTCATGGACTTACCGCATGCTTCCGCATTACTCTGATATTATGTACTTGGCAATTACCTTATGCACACACTTACAGCACCCTCTAAGCTTTTGTAAGCTTATGCATGACCATTGCGTGCAGGTAGCGTTGGACAGTAGCAGCGCTGAGGCAAGAGCGCGTATCAGGCCATTTTGGAGTTTTCTTTTGATCACCTTATATTTCCCTTTCCTATTGTACTTAAAGTTTTTTTTGTTATAGTGAAAATGTGGTGATGTTGTTTTGTGACTTGGTTATGCTTGTGGTTATGCTCCATTATAAAAAAAAATTCATTCTGAAAATCCTCTTTGTAGGATCCCAGGATCGAAATCTGGCATGTGATTATCAGGAACCGAGAATGGGGCACTACAGAGGTTGTCGGCACCGGATTCGGTAATCGGGATTTATGTGAATCTGATTTTTAGGTTTGGAGCATGACAGAAGTTGGTATCAGTGCATAACTTGAGAATACCTGAGGATCACATCACATGTCTACTATAAATAGGTTTTGAGTCCGAATGACTTAGTGATTTTTTGACATAGACCCTTAACGTTTATGCCTTCGAGATTCTCAAGGCTAATAGGTCATTGTTCCTTCCTGTAGGACACTATGGCTAGAAGAGCGACCCGAGCGAATCCTGCTCAACCACCTGCCGCTCCCACTTTACCACCTGCTACTCCTGCTCCACCACCAGATATTCCTGCCTTCGAGCCTGAGGATGCCACTCCTTTACTTAAGACTGGTGCGGATCCGACCGTACCTGTGAGTGCTACTCAGCTGCAGCAGATGTTACAGGTGATGATCGCCATTCTTCAGGGGCAGAGCAGGCGTCCCACAGTGACACCGGCCGAGGCTGAGCAGGAGCGTGCGAGCGTTCTTCTCAAGGACTTCCGACAGCACGATCCTCCACATTTTCGGAGTGAGCCAGACCTTACTGCTGAAGAGATATGGTGCTCTAAGGTGGAGAAGATATTCGACACAATGAGATGTACTACCCAGCAGCGAGTCCCATTAGCCGTATTTCTTCTGCAAGGTGAGGCTCAGTATTGGTGGGCATCTGTGGCCCAATCGGTAGCGCCTGATTTTGAGTGGACCTGGGAGGACTTTGTAAACCGGTTTGACCGAAACTTCTTTCCGGAGCATGTGTGACAGCAGCGCGCATTGGAGTTTGAGATATTGGTCCAGGGGGACATGTCTGTGTCCTAGTACGAGGTACGTTTTGTCGCACTATCCAGATTTGTGACATATCTTGTTGACGATGAGGGGCGGAAGGCCTGCCATTTTGAAAACGGCTTACGTCCTGCCCTTAGGAGCCGTGTGATCGGACACATGCTTCCTACATTAGAGCAGATAGTGGAGAGAGCCATGATATATGAGACAGATTGGGCCGGTGTGCAGATAGTCCGTGATCAGAGGGGAGATTAGAAGAGGAAGGCACCCTCTAGTAGTTCCCATCAGTAGCATCGTTCACAGCAGCGGCGCACGACCCTCCCAGCATTCCGAGCACTAGCAGTACCCCCAGCACCATCTTCGGGATCGTTTATAGGTACTTACTTTGGGTGCGGTCGTACAAGGCATCGTAGGCACGAGTGTCCCCATCCGCAGCAGCAGCAGCAGCCGAGGGCACCACATCCACCTCCACGACAGCCACCACAGCAGCAGCGACCGCAGCACCAGCCTCCTGTACCTCCCCCGCAGTAGAAGAAGCAGCAGGTTAGGCCCCCACAGCGACCACAGCAGCAGCAGAGACCTCAGAGGGGACCTGCACCTCCCCAGCAGGCTCAGGGCAGATTTTACGCTGCTCAGCAAGACCCTCAGTCATCAGGAGGGATAGTTCAGGTACTCTTCCTGTTTCTGCATGCATTGCACGTGTATTATTTGACTCTGGTGCATCGCATTCATTTGTCACCGATGATTTCTGCCAATAGATCGGTTTGCCGTTGGAATCTACCCGTGAGGATTTGGTAGTATCGACGCCATTAGGGAAGACCGCGGTGTTGGGCCAATTTTGTGCATCTTGCTCCTTTTTATTGGGGATATCTTCTTGCCTGCCGACCTATTTGTATTACCGATGTCCGATTTTGATGTTATCCTAGGCATAGATTGGCTCGCCGAGTACTATGCCATATTAGACTGCTCTGCGAGGACAGTCACGTTCTGCATACCCGGCGTGTTAGAGTTTCAGTTTGTTGTCGAGCCCAGAGGAGGGCAGCTTTCTTGCCTGTTATCGTGTACCGTTGAGGATTCAGTTGCTTTGAGTATCGACCAGCTGCCTATTATTTGTGATTTTCTCGATGTGTTCCAGGAGATTTCAGGGTTACCACCTCGTCGGCATATTGAGTTTCAGATTGATCTCATGCCCGGTACCGCGCCTATCTCGAAGGCCCCGTATCATATGGCACAATTAGAGTTACGAAAACTACAGAAGTAGTTGGACGAGTTGCGTGAGCTAGGCTTTATTCGTCCAAGCAGTTCACCGTGGGGAGCGCCGGTACTCTTCGTGAAGAAGAAGGATGGCTCGTTGAGGCTTTGCGCAGATTACCGCGAGCTCAACAACGTCCGATCAAGAACAAGTACCCGCTTCCGAGGATCGATGACTTGTTTGATCAGCTGCAGGAGGCGTAGTTCTTTTCGAAGATAGACTTGCGGTCCGGTTATCATCAGGTTCGGGTTCGAGATGAGGATATCCCGAAGACATCCTTCAGGACGCTCTACAGTCATTTTGAGTTCCTGGTCATGTCCTTTGGACTGACCAATGTGCCGGCGGTATTCATGCAGTTGATGAACGAGGTCTTCCGTTCGTATCTCGATCAGTTTGTTGTGGTGTTCATCGACGACATTCTGATATATTCGAGGACTCGTGAGGAGCATGAGCGGCATCTTGAGATTACATTACAGACTCTCCGTGCACACCAGCTTTACGCGAAGCTGGAGAAGTGCGAGTTCTGACAGGAGGTGAAGTTCCTCAGCCATGTAGTGACAAGGCAGGGTGTCGCAGTGGACCCCTCAAAGATTGATGTTGTGCGTCAGTGGGACCAGCCTACGAATAAATTCGAGATCCGCAGTTTTCTTGGTTTGGCAGTCTACTACTGACGATTTATTGAGGGATTCTCTCGTATTACGGCCCCGTTGACCAGGTTGACCTGAAAGGGTACTGAGTTTGTTTGGAGCGACGCTTGTGAGCAGGCGTTTATGGAGTTGAAGGATCACCTCACGTCTGCTCCTGTCCTCACTCTTCCCTCTGGGAGTGATGGATTTGTTGTATTTACTAATGCCTCACGAGTTGGCTTAGGTGTTGTCCTGGTGCAGCACGGGAAGCCGGTGGCTTATGCGTCCGGTCAGCTCAAGGTCTATGAGATGAACTACCCTACGCATGATCTGGAGCTAGCAACGGTTGTCTTTGCACTGAAAGTATGGAGACACTATCTTTATGGGGTGAGATTCGAGATCTTTTTCGACCACAAGAGCTTGAAGTATTTGTTCTCTCAGTCCGAGCTGAATATGAGACAGAGGCGTTGGATGGAACTCCTGAAGGACTACGATTTTGATCTTCAGTACGACCCGGGTAAGGCGAACGTGGTGGCGGATGCCCTCAGCCGTCAGCCACGAGGCCTGGTGGCGCATATGATGATTCAGGAGTGGAGGATGCTCGAGGATATAGTAGAGTATGACTTTGAGTTTGGTCTGCAGTCATCTATTGTTCAGCTATCGAGCTTGTCGATTCAACCCTCTCTTATCGCAAGGGTGATCAAGGATCAACAGACAGACGAGTCGTTACAGGATTACCGAGTAGAGGCAGCATCTGAGAGTCAGACGGATTGGAAGATTGGTTCTGACGGTGGACTTCGCTTTAAAGGCCGATTATGTGTCCCGGATATTCCTGAATTACGCCGAGATCTTATGATCGAGGCACATCGATCACGTTTCTCTATCCACCCTGGCTCGACGAAGATGTATCGCGATATGAGACGTCAGTATTTTTGGTCAGGGATAAAGCGCCAGATAGCCAGTTTTGTGACCGAGTGTGACACCTGCCAGCATGTCAAGGCCGATCATCAGAGACCCCTTGATCTATCGCAGCCACTGAGCGTGCCGATGTAGAAGTGGGAGCACATATCTACCAATTTTGTCATAGGTTTGCCGAGGACTCAGCGCGGTCATAACGTCATATGGGTTGTTGTGGATCGTCTGACGAAGTCAGCACATTTTCTTACGATTCGTGAGACTTGTCATACAGATCGGTTCGCCAAGATGTTTGTTGATGAGATCGTGAGATTGCACGGTGTTCATGTCTCGATTGTTTCAGACTGAGATCTGAGGTTCACGTCTCAGTTTTTGAGGAGCTTCTAGAGAGCGATGGGCACTGATTTGCAGCTCAGCACAGCATATCATCCACAGACTGATGGACAGACCGAAAGGGTACCAGATCCTTTAGGATATGCTTCGGGCCTGCACGATTGATTTCTCGGGTAGTTGGGTCGAGCACCTGCGATTGGCTGAGTTCGCGTACAATAATAGCTATCAGGTGACCATTGGTATGCCTCCTTTTGATGCATTATATGGTAGACCGTGCAGATCTCTGAGTTGTTGGACCGAGGTTAGAGAGCGGCATCTCCTAGGTCCCGAGCTTGTGATGTAGACGTCAGAGGCTATCAACATCATCGGGCAGAGGATGCGCACAACTCAGAGACAACAGAAGAGTTTTGTTGATCGTCGGCGTCGTCCCTTGGAGTTTACAGTTGGGGACTATGTGTATCTCAAGGTCTCACCCATGAAGGGTGTGGTTCATTTTGGGACGACGGGCAAGCTTGCCCCGAGATTCATAGGACCTTTCGAGATCACTGGGCACATTGGCACCGTGACCTATCGGCTTGCCTTGCCATCGCAGTTGTTTGGTGTCCACAACGTCTTTCATGTCTCGATGTTGAGGAAGTGTGGGTCAGACATCGTGCCTGTTATTGATTGGCAGCCATTGGAGGTTCGTGAGGACGCTTCTTATATTGAGTAGCCAGTTCGTATCCTCAATCGGAAGGAGCAGGTCCTCAAAACCAAGGTCATTCCCTTGATAAAGGTGCAGTGGAGCCATCATAGTGTGGATGAGGCGTCTTTGGAGCGCGAGGCAGAGATCCGTGAGCGGTATCTCCATCTTTTCGATGATTGATTGTATGATGTATTGTCTTGTTTATATATGATGTCATGTTTTCTATTCCCTCATGAGTTATGGTTATTTTGGATGGTAGTATAAATTTTGAGGATGAAATTTTTATTAGGTGGGGAGAGCTGTAAGACCCGTATCCTAAACCGTACTGTTCCGTCAACTTCCGTGATCCTTCCTGTCAAATTCTGACAACGTGCGACCGATAATAGACGTTGCACACGACCGTAAGTCGTATCCTATACATTTGAGTCGACTTAATCCGAGACTTGTACCATTACGACCGCACCGTCGCCGCAGTTACAATGCCGTGACTCATGTACCGATCCGATACCCTGACTAAGATATGTGAGCTGACGTTCAGTTCGAGAAAAAACACCACGCGTTGCAAATTCTAAGAGAATCTCTACAATATGTCAAATCAATTCTATCAATTACCTCTAATGTCAAGTATACACACCCATGCTTTCTTTCTCCACAAGTTAATCAAACTCAAAAGTCAACCAAGCTCTCACCTCACCCATCACTCCCATCACACATCACTCACCCTTTCACCCATCACACTCATCCATCACCTCTCTTTTAACCATCCCATTTCTCAATATTTTCCAAGCCAAGCAAGAGCATCCCACATCCAAGCTCTCTTCCATGTGAGAGAGTGCATGTTGGTGGCCCACTTCCCATCCCAAATCTATCATCCTAGCCATTCATTCTTCATCTTCCACCATCAAAGTGAAGCACTAGGACACCGGCATCCCGACGGACCAAGAAGATCAAGTGGTGGGTGCATCTATAGGCTAGTTTTCATGCTTTTAAGATGGGCCAAGTGAGGCCTACCAATCAATGACATGGATCTCACTTGGGACCCTAAGAGGTGGCCAATGGCCTATCCTGATCATCAATATCATTCCATAATGGGGCCATTCTCCATGGACCCCATCATGATGTTTACTTTCCTTGCATTAAAGAGGTCATCTAGATCGTCCATTTTTAGTGGAGATAGATCTCCACCGTTGATCTTTGAATTGGTGGGACCACTTGTATTAGGGCTCACTCAATGTACGATTGAATGCAAGGGAGGGCTCATAGTGGCGGAGCCCTCCATCACGCGTGTCCCACTCTTTTCTCTCTGTCCCTCTCTTTCTATTTATTTATTTATTTTGTGTGTGATGGAATGGCCGTGTGGCCCACTTGGATGGACCCCATCATGAAGTAATATTTTATTCAAGTTGTCTATAAATGAGGCCCGCCTAGTGTGTGTGTTTCACCACACTATACATTCATATGGTGGCCCACCTGAGTAGGCCCACCTCTCATGGACAGACCGTCGGGACGCTGGACGTGCAAGGAAAACACAAATATGGGCTTGGTTCTACAAGCCATTGGGGTGAACCATTTGTATATGCCCCACCTTGATGTTTATATTCCATTTAAACCATTCATATGGTGGGCCACCCTCTGAAGTAGGCCCCACCCAAAAATCACCTTGATCCAGATCCTAGGTGGCCCACACCATGAGAAACAGCAGTGATTGAACTCTACTGTTGAAACTCTTTTTGGGCCCCACAAGAGTTTTGAATCAAGCTGAAATTTGTATTTTCTCTTCAACCAGGTCTGTGTGACCTTATTAACGGGTTGGATGGCATGTTAACATAATGGTGGGCCCCACATGGGACCCACAGTGATGTATGTGCCTCATTTCCACCGTCCGCCCGGACGGTGGAGGCCCCCTGTAATGTATCTATTATCCACACCGTCCAGCCATTTTTGGGGCTGCTGGACGGTCAGTGGACCCCATCCTTGATGCATGTGTTGCATCCCAACCCTCCAACTTTCGTGTGGACCTCGACCATGATGCATGTGTTGCATTCAAACCATCCATTTATTTTATAAATTCATGGTTGAGCTAATAAATGAGTCAGATCTATGATTCAAGTAGGGCCCACCTTGGTATGTGTGTAGGGCCCATGTTGGCATGTTTGTAACCATTCATTAAGGCCCACCTTGGTACATATATAAGGCATATGGGATTAAGCCCATTTGGCACACATAAGGCCTATGGGATTAAGCCCATTTGGCATGCATAAGGCCTATGAGATTAAGCCCATTTGGCATATATAAGGCCCATGGGTTTGGGCCTATTTGACATATATAATGCCCATGGTATTAAGCCCATTTAACACATATAAGGCCCATGGGATCAGGCCCAATTGACACATGTAAGACCCATAGGATTAAGCCATTTTGATGTATTCCAAGGTCGTGGGTTAAGGCCCATCGTGATGTACTCTAAGGCCCGCAGGTTATGGACTATTGTAATGTACAAATGGCTCGTTGGTGAGGCCCACTAATGTAGCCCATTTGATGAATGTAAGGCCCATGTGATACAACCCATTCAATGTATCCAAGGCCCATGTGTCGAGGCCCAACGGGGTGACTTTAGAGTCCATTGCAATGTGTGATTTCCCATGGTTCATGTAATGATATTTATGGCGGGCCGTGCCTTAGGAGCAATGATGGTTTGACGCCCACATTGTAAGTACAATTGTGGTTAAATGTCCGCATCGTATCTCTCCTTAGGGCCCATTGGTAAGCCCATACTAGTTGTGTATAGGCCGTCTAGACTCATCTGCATTGTTTGAGTAGTCCATTACCTTATAACATGCTTAGTATAATCCCATGACTCATGCCCATATGCGTCATATGTATGCTTGATATGAGTAGTGACTGATCATAGCATACACCATTGGGCAAACCATTTACGGGACTCGTTATGAGACAGAGTGCCCCACATGATCGCGCAATACGCGTTGGATTCCTACATGATTTGACGTATGATTCATGCATCTCGCACATGTGTGACTTGATCACTGCACGCCCTAGCGACATCAAGGCCGTGGCTCCACAGACACATCGTGGATGACCGTATCGGATATCAAAAATACTTGGTTCTAGCACTGTGGGCACTTAGGATGTCCTTGGGTGAAAGTCCCAGAACCTTTTTGGTACCAGGAGATGCTCCAACGTCTGGACTGAGTGGATACACGAGCGCCCGAGTGCTGAATACCAGTAGGCTGCGTCTCCCACTGTGTCGTGGTCAGTTGAAAGGGAGTGTGGCCTTATCCGCCTGAGTGAAGGGGCTATATGCTAAGCTGAGTTTAACCAGCATACAAATGAGTCCACTATCGACGAGCCGGGTAAGTATTGGCAGACTACTAGTTAGGCGGATAGTGAGGTCTATTCCGCTTGCTTAACTGTGCAGCTAGGGAGGTGGCAGTCACTACGAAGTGTATTAGACCCCGGTGATATCAAGAGAGGAACTGTACTGATATGTGTACTTGATGAGTACCGACTTGATTGGATTGCATTTCGCATATGAAATTTGGCTATGTAGGCCTTGCATTGCATCGGTATGGCCGATCACATTCATGCCTCACATCGCATGGCCTTGGTATGGCCGATAGCATTCATGCCTTACATCACATAGCATTGATATGGTTGGTTTTATTCACGGACTTACTGCAGGCTTCCGCATTACTCTGATATTATGTACTTGCCAATTGCCTTATGCACACACTTACACCACCCTCTAAGCTTTTGTAAGCTTATGCACGACCGTTGCTTGCTAGTAGCGTTGGACAACGGCAGCGCTAAGGCAGGAGCACATATCAGGCCATTTTGGAGTTTTCTTTTGATCACCTCGTATTTTCCTTTCCTATTGTACTTAAAGTTTTTTGGTTATAAGTGAAATGTGGTGATGTTGTTTTGTGACTCGGTTATGTTTGTGGTTATGCTCCATTAAAAAAAAATCATTCTAAAAATCCTCCTTGTAGGATCACAGGATCGGAATCTGGCATTTGATTATTAGGAGCCGAGAATGAGGCACTACGAAGGCTGTCGGCACCGGATTCAGCAATCGGAATTGATGTGAATCCGATTTTCGGGTTTGGAGCGTGACAACGAGGCTCACAAGGCTATCTGTCTAGGTAATATATTCCAGATTGCTAGTCCATCGATGTGTAGAAAGCTCATTTAGAGGTCGACCATTTCTCATAAGTTACTACTGAAATTAAGCCAGGAACCTGGGGAGTCTTATGATGGTTGGCCTATCTATGAATGAACCAAAGAGCTCACACTGTGTCACACTTTTTCTTCATGTATAAGATCTGACCTATTCATAGAAGGGTTTTTTCTCTCACCCATCCCCATAATGCTGCCAGAGAACTATACATACGACATCAGTCTCACGCGTAGTTAGCCTTTGTGGACTTTTGCCCGCTTAGGGCTTTTAGTCACTGACTCTCTTTGTAGCCTGCATGGGTCTAAGCATGTGATTGGCTTAATGGGCTTTTTACGGTAACTGACATTTCACTGTTGCCCGCATGATATTTGGTGAATTGACGATATAATAGGTCTTATGTGTGGTTGGCCATTATAGGTGTTTAGCTGTTGGCGCTCACCATTGTCGTAAATGATAAATCACCATCGCTGATGATATAGGGCTTATGCGTGATTGGCCATTATAGGTGTTTAGCCATTGGCTCTCACCACTATTGTGAATGATAATAATAAGATTAATGGTATAATTAAAGCAATATATTAGCTTGGCGATAAATGGTGATAATATCGGTCAGGCGATAATCAGAGATAATATTGGTGATATTGCTTTGGTGAAGTAATTTGCAATAATGATGATAATGACTATCCGATGGCGATATCGGCTCTGATAATATCTCTTTTGTCTTTGGTAATATCACTTCCCTGATACTATTCACTCTGATATATAATGATGTCCAAGAATTGATTATGTCTTAATATGTGATTGGAGATACTTTGCAATATTCTGCAATCAACAATAATTTAAAAATTGGGGATAATAATGATAATCAATGATGTCTTTTAATTATTGCTTTTATCATCGATTGTTGATTCAAAAGGGTCTTTATGAAGCTTCAGGAATGATATGTTCATGAATCTATTTTGGAGTGACATAAGGAGAATACAGAAAATACATGACTCTTAGCTACTTTCCAAGGAAGGAACCCCCTTTTGATCAGGACAGATTTTCTTGGTGATTTTCTTGATTAAAATTGCTTGCCCTTCAAGGATGATATTTCTTGTTGAAGCGTGGGCTGACAGGTATTCCAATGCCTTGTCCATTTTGATTTACGATTCGATAGGCTCCATTACAATAGACTTCATTAATGACATATGGCCCATCCCACTTGGGATAGGATTTGTCCCCTATTCTATGAGTAACTATGATGGGCTTTTTAAGCATTAACAATGTATCACCCTTCTTGAAGGAACAATGTTGACTTTTTTGTTGAAGGTGGCAAATATTTGCACCTGGTACAGTTCTAGTCACTATTGTGCCGCAAATTGCTTCTCATCCAAAACATCCAACTCTACAAGCCTCATTTTAGCATTTTCATTGTTTGTTATTGATTCATGCATTGTTATTATGAGTGATGCAGCCTGTGTTTCAATAGGAATAACAACTTCGACCCTGTAGACTAACGAGTACGGTGTGTCTTTCGTCGTTGTTCAATGAGTTGTTCGATAGGCCCACAAGGCCTCTTGCAGCTTTTCGTCCCAATCATGTTTATTGCCTATCACAATTTCCTTCAAAATTTTAACTATTGTCTTATTAAAGGCTTTTACCAACTCATTGGTCGGAGGGTAATAAGGCGTCGAGAATGAATGTTGGATAACGAACTTTTGACACTGCATATTTCTGTTCTTAAAAGGAGAGCCATTATTAGTGAAGATTTTCTTTGGGAATTTATAACAATATATGATTGCATGATAAATAAAATTGACGACATCCTTTTCCTTAACAATGCGCAAGGCGACTGCTTCTGTCCATTTGAAAAAATAATCCATTGCTGCCAGAATATATTGACATCCTTTGGATGATGGTGGATTGATAGGACCGATGACATCTAATCCCGAGGCCATGGAAGGCCACAAAGCTACCAATTAATGTAAATCTTTAGGAGGCACCTGTATAATGTTTTTATGCACTTGGCATTCGTGACATCGCTTCACATAGGATATTGCATCTTTAAACATGGAAGGCTAATAGTATCCCATATGATGTACGTGGTGAAACATATTTCGACCAGCCTGATGAGCTCCACATTATCCTGAATGGGCTTCTCATAAAACATAATCGACTTATTTCGTATTTAGAAATCGTAACAACATCTCATTATAAGATCTTTTATACAATACATCATTGTGCATAACAAACCTTTTTGACCTCTACTTAACCTATAATTTATGTGACTAATCTTTTGAGAGAATGTCATATTTAAGATAATCAATGAAGGATTGTCGCCAATCGTCTACAGTAACCTACAAGCAAGAAACCGGTAGTGATTCGATATTCTCATTCAAGAGTTTTGGTGATGGTAAAAATATTCGTTCTTCAATTGTTATCTAGAGCAGACTCTTATCAGATTAGGATAAAGCCGCGACTAGATTAGCTGGTGCATCCACGCTTACATTCTCATGTCATGGTATATGCTTGATTTCAACATTATAGAAACCTTCCAACAATTGTTGCGCCCATCTATAATAGGGAAACAACTCCATTTTTCATGTTTAGAATTTCATCGTCAATTGGTTGATCACCAGCTTAGAGTCCCCAAATATTTGTAAGATTCTCACATTCATCTTATGCACTATTTCTAGTTTAAGTGCGTTGTACTTAGCTTCATTGTTAGTACATGCTATGCCCAGCGTAAAGGAATACACAAATAAATTTCCTTGGGGATTGATAGATATTATTCCAACACCTGCTCCTAATGTTCAGGAGGCGCTGTCAAAATACATTTGCCAAGAATTGGGCGATTCAACTAGCAATACTTGTTCATCTAGTTACTCGTCAAAAATTCATTCATCATCAGGAATGGGGTGAGCTACCAGAAAATTTATGACTGCTTGTCATTCTACTGCCTTTGATGGTTCATAAGTGATTGTATATTTGGAGAGAAGCAACATCCATTTAGCTAAATTTTTAGATAACATTGGCGTTGTTATTAGAAATTCATTGGATCTTCTCGAGAGATCAGAATTATTTCATGGGATAGGTAATAATGCTGCAACTTGTACGTTGCAAATAATAAAGATAGGCATTCTTTTTGGATAGGCGAGTAATTAGACTCTATGCCTACTAGGGTTCTGTTCAAATAATAAAGAGCGGTTTCCTTTTTTGTTATGTTGGGCTAACAGGGTCCCTAAAGAGTTTTCAGATGCAACAATATATAAAAGTAAGGGTTTACCCTTCACAGGGGCCGTTAATATTGTGGGTTGCTTCAATAACTCCTTAATAGAATCGAATACATTCTGACATACTTGGTTATATATAAACTCTGCTCTTTTCTTCAGGAGGAGAGCAAATAGTTGATGCATTTCGGCTAAGTTTTATATAAAGAGTCGTATATACGTTAATTTTCCCTACAAACTCTTGAGTTCTTTCAACATTTTCGGTGAGGTGACATTTCTTGAATAGACCTGATCTTTCCTAGATCCACCTCGATTCCTCGATGCCTGACGATAAAACCAAGAAATTTACTCAACGACACACCAAAAGCACATTTTGTCGTGTTCATTTTTAGTTATTTCTTTTTAAGATGACGAAAGATTGAAGATATATGTTCACGATGTTCTTCATGGTCATTTGACCTGACAACCAGATCATCGACATATCACTCTACATATTTGAGCATCATGTCTTAAAAAATATTTTGCATTGCACATGACGCCGATGTTCATAAGACCAAAATGTATGAACTTATAAAAATATGTTCCCAAAGAGGTCCTAAACGTGGTTGCTTCTTCATCTTCTAATGCCATACTTATTTAATTGTACCCAACATAATCGGTCATGACTGCATATTTTGTTGTGAAATCGATCAACAATTATGTTATTAGTAATGGAAAATCATCTTTCGAGCACACCCTAATGAAACCGACTTTGATAAACTTATTCACTTATTCCTCTATCAAAGGTATTATGTTAAGATAGAATTGCCTCTGAGCTTGTTTGACCAGTCTTTTATCTTTAGAGATACTAAGTTGATGCATTGCTACTGACCGCTCTAGACATGACATTGCTGCAATGTCCATACGAACACATATTTATTCTTTTTCAATAATTCATTGTATTAGTTAGCCTCCCGTTCGGATAATCCCACGCTTATATATGTAGTTCGAGGTTCTTCTTCTGTTTCTAGATTTACTTCTCTCAGCGCATCAATAGTCGATTTCCCCCCATCTTCTATTTTCTTAGGAGCTATTTCAGGATGCTTAATTTTTTCATTATCATTTCCAATTGTTTTAAGCCTATTTCTTGATCAACTAACATAGTACCGGTCATATCCACTTGTGCACATGGAGGAGATATCTTTAGAGCCTTCCACAAACTCAAGGGTTCTTCGGCTTTCACAAACTTGACCAATCTCATTGATTGTGATCTTTTTGGTACAGACTCACATGATGATGGTATTTGTGATGAAATGACTGTGACAGGCCTTCGAGAAGATAATTTTCTAGTCATAGGGGACTTTATTTATCCTTTCTGATCCATTAGGCAGAGATGACCGAGAAAACTGGAAAGTCTCACGAAGTAAAAGAAACAGCTTTATTTTTCCCCGGATATAATGATAGTGGGGCTAGTGCATGATTTCGTTTGGCTGCATTACATGTTACTAGCCATTGAACTGTCTGTAACGGTATCGGGCTCATGGTCATGGGTGATCGAGTCTTAAATCTCCTTGGTGATACCATTGTCTTTCCCTCCTCCTCACCATCTTGAATCGATGATGCAAAGATCACCACATTCATGACTGGCGGTTCACTACTTACAATTGAGACTGCTAGGTATAGTCTGTGACAAATCCAATTTGTGTGATGTAGAAGATCGTTTGATTGAAGAGAACAACCATTGCAATCAGAGGAAGGTTGTAGTTCCTGAAATAAACAATGACATGTTAGTTAAACTAATCAAGAATACACTTTGTATTAGAGATGAAGGGGAGGATATTCCCATTAAGAGTTGTCATTTTGGCATAATTATGACGCTAAATAAGGATAATAGTTCTTCAAATAATTTTTGAGTTAGCATTGAATAATGATAATCCCCAGTGGATTCACCATTTTATTTCGACAAGAAATAAAAATATTTTGATTGGGGAATTTCATTCAATAATAACAAAGAAACATAGGAGAACAATCATCATCATATATTTTATTAATTCAAAGGTTCATTTACATCCTCATATTTTCCTTGATTCTAATACAAAGTGTATGTAATGAATGAAATGAAATTATATGGCACAGTCCGGATAATGATTTCGCCAACATTTTGGCTTGTAGCATGCTCTTTATAATGAATGAGGGATTGCGTGGAGTTGGGAATCCTTTATTTATCCTCTGGTTGGCCTAAAATAATGATCTTAAAAGATATATTAGATTTTCATGGTAGACCACTGCGAATAACACAAGAATGATAGAATACATATGGTCGTTGGGGACAGACTGTGCACAATAGGACTATTGTGCAGCACGCACTGTCCCGATGTTGCATGCCTCTGACACAACGGGGAGTCCCTCGGGACTTCTTCTCCTTCTTCTTCCCCTGCTAGATACCTGAAGTATTTCAAGTAGAATCCTAGAGGTCTTTGGAAGTCTTTTGGAACTTAGGACTTACGAATGAATGAAATGAGAGGGGTATTTATAGGCATTTCACATGTGTGTCCTCGATCGTTGTGCCACTCACCTTAATTGCCTGACCCTAAACAAGTGCTCATTGCGCCGCGCAGTGGCCTGCGCAACACACTCATTGCGCGCACGCAATGGGTCTCTCTTCTTCTTTCCTTAAAAAAGATTTTATCCCCTCTTTCTTTTATGCTTTGATTCTTTTACTTTTTCCACTTCTTCTCTCTGATTTTATGCCTTAACAACAGCGTTAGCTTTGAAGTTGAAATATAATACGATAGATCGAAAGGCTAGATGTAATCGAGAGAATAAAAGAGACCTAGAGAGCAGGAGCCTCTGTCTCAGACTCTTCATCTCTTTCTCCTTGCCCTCCCTCATTGTGAGGGAGAAACCCTCTTTTATAGGCGTTTGAGGAAGAGACACATGGCTAGATGGTAAGGTTCTATTGCTCAAAGCCTGAACTTTGAAATCAATACCAAGGTTGGGTAGACCAAACCACTATTGAAGAGACACGAGCAATCGAGCTTAAGAGGAAACCTTTATGAGCATGGGACGGAGCTTACGTGAGCCTAAGACGGAGCCTGTGGTCCTTAGAAGGTGTGACATAAGAAAAAACACTACAACTAGTGCTGGAAGCACCGACTTTGTACAAAAAGTTGGCACTAAGAAAATTCGACACTTAGCCTCTTGTGATGCACCAATTCTAGCTCAATCAGGACTGTTGCCCTCCTGTGGTGATTTTACTTGCTCTGTGATGCACTAATTCTAGCTCAATCAGGACTGTTGCCTTCCTGTGGTGATTTTACTTGCTTAGATCAAAGGCCCACCAAATTTATAAAGCCAAGTCATCATATTTTGATTATCGGGTGTTTATAGGTTACTGACCACTGCTTCCTATGTTATGGTCCACTTGAAATTTGTATCTAGATCATTCTTTAGGACCATGCCCTAAAATAATCAGGCAAACAGATGGACAAGGTGGATATATAATACATACGTCGAGGTGGGCACCATGGTCAGGGTCCCGCCACATATATGGTTTTGGGATTGCACCTACGCATCCAAACTAAAAGGGAAAACCACTCACACGCTCTCCCTGAAGGCACCACAAATTGTCCGATCTCCAGTCATATCATCAATCTGTGTCGCTTCGTGTTGGATGACTGAGATTGCACTTTCAAAAGTACGAGTAAGAGTTGAGTTTCCATCCCTATTCGTCTTCTTCCTCTGAATTTTTTTTTTTGGATTTTTGGATTTTCTATATTTAATCTAAAATTTAATATCAACTTCTTCATCTCTCTCTCTAAACTCGCGTAGAGACATTGCTGAAAAAAATCCTCATTCCTCTCTCTCTCTCTCTATCTCTCTCTTTGTGGCAGTTCTTAGGTTAGGCTTGGGCTTGAGCAAGGCCCTACATATAGATGTCGGGCTAGGCTTGAGCTGGACTATTTCATCCCGTCATGGGCTTGGGCTAAATTTGGACTTACATTCAATATTTCGGGCTGAGCTTGGACAGTTAACTGGGCCCATTAACACCCTTGGTCTGGATCACCAAAAACAATGACTCACTTGTTGTAAACTGCGTATGATCATAGGATTCCTCTAATTTGAATTCCATATGAGTGTGGATCATCTATGCTGAAGGAGAGGAAAATTCAGTGTCGTGGCTTCTCATTGGTCCATGTCATCACCAATGACACGAGGTTAGAAACATGCCTATTTTCTCTCTTTGAATAGATTGCATACTACACAAATCAACTTTTATCATGTGGAACTTTTCTGACTCCACAATGATTGATATTCTAGATCCACACTATCTATCAATTTTTAAAGATTATTTTAGAGCATAAGCCCAAAAATGAGGTACGTCTAAAGCTCAAGTGAACCATGCCACATAAAGTAGAGGAGATTGAGCGAAGGACTCCACTCTGAGGTCTATTTTGAAATAGCGGTGAAGACCGCTTGAGTTGAAGTAGGAATATGCCAATATGTCCTAGAGGGGGGTGAATAGGACTTTTTAAAGTTTTACAATGTATTTAAAAATTCTATTACACTAATCCTTACAGATAGACAATTATCAGGATTACTCAAATGTAACTTTACTGGCTTCCAAGCCTGGTAGAGGATCCAATCACAAACTATTCAAGAGACAATAATATACAACTTAGTTCATGATGGATATAACTGTGTTTGTGTGTGAGGTGTGCTCAGATAAGTAAATATGAATGAATAAACAAACACATACATAGATGAATAGCAATCGTAAAAATAGTCATTTTTATAGTGGTTTGACTACTTGTCTACTCCACTCCCGGTGACCGCACTAACCCTTGAGTGTACTACATTTCACTAAGGAGGTTTCACATGGTTCACCTATAACCGAAGGTTTTAAATCAGGTTCACCTTCAACCTTTACAACCTACACTGAGGCTGACTGTTTAGGCTCTCAAGAGCAAGGGTCAACACAGCATACCCACATTTAGGCACACTGGCCAAGGATCTTCCCTAAGACCCTAACAGAGGTTTCACTCGGTTCACCTCAAAACCTAAGGTTTTACCCAGTTCACCTCAAACTGAAGGTTTTACTGGTTCACCTCTAATCAGATGTTTATGCTCTCCATAGAGTGAGGGTCCACACAACGCACCCTCACGTACACTCCCACCGGAGGCCTCTGAGGACTTCAAGGGTAAGAAACACCTTAGACCCAATCCTACAGAGGAATGATCAAAGGGTCTTCTGGACTCTAGATATTTACAGATAAGTTGTTGAGTCTCATTCAGTGCAGTAGCAAAGATCTCCTCCTTATTGAAGAAGAGTCTTTAGCTCCCTTGCTTCGCAACAAATGATGTACCAATATAAGGTTACGGGTTGGGTCAAGGCTATGATGGAATCCTACTCTCTAAATATTTTCCTATAAAGGAGATAGATCAATTCTAATCATTTATGCATTCAAGGCATCCCAGCTTAATGATTTTCCATTAAGATGGTAGCTGAAGGATCCTTGAATGCGAAAGTTCAATCCCCAATCCACTCTATTAAATGTTAATGATGAGGGTGTATTGGAGGATGAACTCCCGTGAGAGAAAGGGCTTTGGGTATATGATCCAAAGGTATAACACACAAAAACACTCTCTACTTTCTCTGCCAGAAATATGAACAAGCTCTCTTTATATAGGTAAAAGGTTTCAACGGATATAAAACGGTCACATTTATGACAATGTTCGATATCATCGAGCGTATACTCTCGATAATATCAACAGTCTGCTCGATGACATAAACTCACATATCATACACTTTTGAAACCTCTTGTTAGCTGGTCGATGAGATCGATCAAGTGTCGATATCATCAGATTTCGAACTCCAATTCTATCAATACTTGGATCGATCTATCGACATTTGAAAAATGAGAGAGACTAGTTAAGAAATATTTTAAGTTTTTAGGATATGATTGAGGGTCAACCGATGTCATCAAAATTTGTATATCGATGATATCGGAGGCAATGTCGATGCATCGATAAATTCCATGAATTTTTCAGTAAGCTCGCTGAACAGTTTGTGTCCAATATCTATGCAATCGACTTGGCCTCAATATCATCAACATATGAATATCAATTTGCTCGAGTGGCCCTCGATCAAGGATAAAAAATGACCTGAAATATTTTCTAGAAGACATGCGTGCCCACTATCGATATCATCGATGGACTTCCAACATTATCGAGATTTGATTTAAGATTTTATCGGGAAGAGCATCGATATATCGAAGGATCTTGAGATTTTCTTTGAAAAATAGGGGCGCCGTAAAACTACCTGTCGATATTATTGAGTCACTTTTGATTGACTTGAGATTCAATTATCGATGATATCGATAGGTGTATCGACATATCGATAATTCTGTCCATATATGTATTTGGTTGCTGGATACATTAAGTCCTCATTCGATATAATCGATTCAGCTTCATAGGACATCGATAGCGCAGGTCGATTATATCGATATGTGTATTGATACAATCGACAGGGTAAGAAAACTTAGAGATTTTCTGATGTTTACAGAAGTTCTCTTACCAAAAAATCCTAATATATTTTAACTTGTTTTTAAGGGTTTTTAATCACCTGGTGATTTGGGACATGGGATGTGAGGCTTAGATTTACCTATATCGAGCTTCCACACATCCAGTTGAGGCAAACACTTGAATAGATCTTTCTGTGAGGCTCTGTAGTCCGACTGACTCAACATACATGCTAATCGACAAACCAGGGCACTAGCAAGGGCACTTTCATATTTTCCATCTAACCTCTTCTTAATGTCACACAAACCTAGATAGAAGGAAAACACAAATATCAACATAATTAGAGCCTTCTATAGGCCCAAGAAGTTTTTAACCCTACTAGGTGCCCAATTCCCACTTCTTCTGTAATGTGGTCCACTTGATATGTAAAAATGAATAGACAGTGTAGATATGATACATATGCACATGGAAGTTCAACATATCAGTACTTCAGGTTTTCTTCTCTCGACTAGGAATGTGTTAAACCATGCATCAAGCTACCGAATTTCTTGACATGTAAATTTTATATGAGCCCCACGATGATGTATTTCTTAGATTCACACCATCTATCCATTTTTTAGGTTATTCTATGATACATGCCCAAAAATAAGGTAGATTTTTTTATTTTTTTTTACACACGCACACACCCCCACACACTCACACCGTAATGGGATTTCACTACCCATGGATACTCGAACCCTTGACCGAGTGTTAAAACTGCTAAGAGTCTACCATCGGAGCAAGAGTAAGGTAGATTAAAAGCTAAAGTGGACCACACTATTAAAAAAAAAAGTAGGAATTGATGCTACTGTTGAAAAATTCTTCAGGCTACAAAAGGCTTTGATTAAACTGATATTTATATTTTAAGTTCACCCAGGTATGTTATCTTATCAACAAATAGAAAATAAGCCTCACAGTTGGCCCTAGAAAATTTTCAATGGTAGTTTGTGTTGTGATCCACATGAGCATTGGATGGACCTCATTTTTGGGGTCAGGTTCTAGAATTATTTGAAAATTTTGATGTATAGTGTGGATGAAACATAAAAATCACCTCACCTTTGGGGCCACATTCTAAAATTATATGGAAAAATTAATAGACAGTGTAGATGTAACATAAAAATCATGGTGGTGGTGGTGGTGTTTTCGACACTAGGTGCGTGGGCATGCTAGGTCTGAAATCACAACTTCAATTCAAATTGAACAACAATGACCCCAAGCTCTAAGATAGGCAGACATGTAGTGTATGACCAGAATCTGAGGAGATTGGCTGCCTATTTAGCAACTCACTGAATGTGTAAAATCGGATGAGGTAATATTCAAAGGGTGGAGTTCATCCTCTAATGATGGGTTGCACATCTGCCTTCTATACAAAAGGATTTTTTTAATACAGATAAAATGGAATGGAAAAATAGATTCTTACCATTGGTCACGAAGGATGGCTGCAAAACGCCTTTCCGATGGATGAACTGAATTCAACGCGCGAGCTTAGACTTTAATTACAGCCAGAGATTATCGGTTACTCGGTTACTATTACGGAATGTAAAATACAGGCTGAAAAGTAAATATTACACTAAGAAATGTAATTTGCTTAATAGAGAAAGTAAACGATTACACTATGGACTGTAACTTGACTGGATAATTGAAAGGATAATTTGAAAGATATATTCTCTTTTGGTTTGGGTTAGTATGAGATGATCTTTCTTCTTGCATTCATATTCTATTTATAGCTTTGATCTAGCCATCTGGATCCTTCTCACGTTCCAACGGTTACCATAACCATTATCCATTACTGCTCACTAGATGCTTTACACGTTCTACCTGTAACTCCTTAGGACTACCACTTGACTTCCTCTGCTTGTCTCTTGCCACCTGTCTTGTAACCGCTTATGCAAGATTGCTTCTTCATCAACAGCTTAAACAATATATGACATCTTATACTTCCCAGCTACACTTATTGAGAAACCTCCTCCATAAATAGAGGTGGGCATTAAGTCGAGTCGGACCGGATTGGGTCTAACTTGACTCAAACCATTTTTTTAAGTACCTGACTCGAACTTGATCTGATTTCGAGACCGAGTCCAGTAGGGCTGACTCGATCTGATCCGAATCCTAGCTGGCCTGACCCGAACTAAGTCCAACTCGGTTTGGAAAACCGAATCGAGTCAGATCTAGTTGAGTATAGGGAGAGAGAGGGAGAGAAATGAGGAGAATAAGAAGGAGATGTGGGAAACTAAGAGAGAAAGAAGGAGAGAAAGGAGAAGAGAAGGAAGGAGAGGAGGGAAATTGGGAGAGAAAGGAGGAGAGATGGGTGGGTGCGGCGCCTCCTTCGGGTAGAGAAAGAGGGATTAGGGTTCTTTGGATTTCGGATCGGATCGGTCTGTATTGACCACAATCCGAACTCGAACCAATGTACAATCGGATCTGAGTAGTCCTACTTGATCTGCACCAATTCAGGCCTTCGGTTCGATTCGGAGTGGGTTGGATCCACCAAATCGGGTTGGATTTTGCCCATCTCTATCCGTACATATCTGCAAATCTTCAAATGTACAATGCAAATCCGTACAGATAACACGTAACTTCCCCTGAATGGTTATTGTAGGGAATGGCGATAATGGGGATGAACAAGCGGGGCATAAAAAAATTTCACACCTTAAAAGTTATGTTGTGAAGCACGAAATTTATTTGGATAAAGAAATCAGGTATATCTTGTTACTTGGAGTCATCGAAAATGACGTAGACCAATGAGAAGCTATGGCACAGGATTTTTTGTGCTTTCAACATAGACATCTACACTCTTTAAGCAATCCTATCCACTACATATATGACCTTTGATAATTTTTGTTTTCCATGGAAGCAGATTTTTTGCAAATGCCTTTCATAAGAAGTTCCTGATTTGGGAACCTAGGTGATGCTTACTTTGATGTTTGTGAGAAATCCACCTTGTCCATTTGTTTTTTGAGCTCATTTTAGGACAAGGTCAAAAATGGGCCGGATCCAATACTCAAGTGGGCCCAAAACGAAAGAATTGAATTACCATAGTTGAAATACTTGTGGGCCACAAAAGTTTTCAATCAGGCTAATATTTGTGTTTTCGATTCATCTCAATATGAATGATGTTATGGACGGCATGGATGGCATGTAAACATCACCGTCGACCCAGGAGGTTTCAACTGTAGGAATTTCTCACAAACATCACGGTGCACCCACCTGAGTCTTGAATCCGCTCACCTTTGGTCTTGTTGTATTTGTTTTAAAATAATATTAAAAATTTAAATTTTTAAATTTCGGTGTTTTCCCTCCAAATTTGAATTTTGGTGTTTTTGAGGTGTTGGTTTTGTCCCACATCGGATTTGACAAGAGAAATTCTCTTGTTTATATGATAGACTTTTTGCCTAGGGCTTGAGCCCCTTTCAGGGGGCATGTGAATTTGGTCCTGTGGGGGGGGCTATGCCAATAGCTCTAATCTATGCCATTAACCACACATGCGCGCGCGCGCTGAGCCGAGCCGTGCCGTGCCGAGCCGAGCCGAGCCGAGTCCGAGTCCGCGTCCGCGTGCGCGACGCGACGGGACGGGACGGGCTGGGCTGGGCGCGGGTGCGGGTGCGGTGTAAGTGTACTCGCGTGGGTGTGTGTGTATGGGTACTCGCAGGACTGTATGTGCGAGAGTGTACTCGCACTTGCGCCTTTTCGTTTTTAAACCAGAGAGATGCTTCCCTTCCGGTTGGTCGCCCCTGTTGGGTTTAAACCCAACGGACCTAACCTTTTGTAAAGGGTGCTTATGCATCATTTCGAAGTCTATATAAAGACTTCCGATTCCAGTTTCAACATACGAAAAATTCCCTGCCTTATAAAACTCTCTCTGATACGGTTTTGTTACTGAGTTCATTGCTGAGTCAACTCAGCACTTTTCGGATTAAACTGCAAGTGGTTCGAGCCCGTGTACAGTGAGTGCACCGCTGGGACCGGGTCATAGTCGTTGTATCCTGGAGGTCGATTGCTCTGGAAACCTGTTGCACTTGGGACGCTGTCCAAGGGGAGCAAATTCGATTTCAAGCCGAGTGACTCAGTCACTCCTCGACTCAATTCAATAAGTTTTTCTTTCTCTAAATTTATTTTTCTTTTTTGGTTCTCGATTTTTATAGTCTATTTAATTCAACATTTTCTCCAACAATCTTGAAATCGAATTTTGTGTTGAATTACATAGATTATGGCTACAGTAACAGTAAATGCTTCTACTGAGTTAGCCAAAATCGAACCGTTCGCTGGACAATCCTTTAAACGGTGGAAACAGAAATTGATGTTCGCTCTTACCACCCTGAAAGTTTCATACATTTTATCTGAATCATTTACTATAGATCCAGCAAATCAAAATGAAGTAACAGATGAAAATAATTGTAAAAATTATATTCTAAACTCTTTATCCAACGAATTATATGATGTGTATGCTTCTTACGCCTCTGCTAAAGATATATGGATTGCTTTAGAAAAGAAATACATATTAGAAGATGCAAGCGCTAAGAAACATGCAATTGCTAATTTCCTTCACTATGAAATGACAGACGATAAATCTGTCACAAATCAGATTCACGACTTTCAAAGTCTAATTCACGAACTATCGACAGAAGGAATTAAGTTGGATGAGGTGTTTCTGTCAGGATCGTTAATAGAAAAGTTACCGCCCTCTTGGAAAGAATATAAAAATAGAATGAAACATAAGAAGAACGGTGTTTCTTTGGAAACCACTATCGTACACATACGAATAGAGGAGGCCAATATAATCAGGGACCAAAAAGGAAATAAAAATGAGATAGATTTAAAAGCGAATCTTGTGGAATCAAGTCGGACAAATAATAAGAAAAAGGGCAACTGTCATAACTGTGGCAAACCTGGACATTATGCAAATGAATGCAGGCTCAAAAAGAAGAATGCAAACAATCAATTCAAGAAAAAGGGAAACTGCTACAAATGTGGAAAGCCTGGGCATCATGTTAAAACCTGCAGGCTTAAGAAAAATAAAGATAAGCCGCAAGCTAATCTTACAGAAACAGGCAATGAGTCTGACATAGTAGTGGCTGTGGTGTCAGAAGTCTTCCTTGTAAACAACTTGGAATGGGTGCTAGATACTGGTGCAACTAGACACGTGTGCAAGGATCGTAGCATGTTTACCTCCTACCAAGTATCAGGAGATGATGAACAGGTGTTCATGGGAAATGCTAGAACGTCTCCAGTTGTAGGGAAAGGGAAAGTACTTCTGAAACTCACTTCTGGAAAGACTCTAATGTTAAATGATGTCCTCCATGTGCCTGACATTAGAAGAAACTTGGTCTCTGGTTCGCTCCTCAATAAGGCTGGTGTCAAATTAGTATTTGATTCAGATAAGCTTGTAATGACTAAAAATGGAACCTTTGTTGGTAAGGGGTACTGTAGCGATGGTTTATTCATTGTAAATGTATCCAATGATAATAAGAAAACATCTAGTTCTGTTTATATCGTTGAACCTTTTTATCTATGGCATAATAGATTAGATCATGTGAATGTGGCATCTTTAAAGAAAATGAAAAGATTAGGTTTATTACCTAATATATCTAATGAAGAGTTTGAAAAATGTGAAACATGTGAAGAATCAAAATTTTTTAGAAAACCCTTTAAACAAATAGAAAGATCATCTGTTCTATTAGAGTTGATACATAGTGATTTAGGTGATTTTAGAAATCACATGTCTAGAGGAGGAAAAAGATATTATATAACTTTTGTAGATGACTACTCTAGGTTCACTAGAGTATATCTATTAAGGAACAAAGATGAAGCTTTAGATGCTTTTTCTAAATACAAAATTGAAGTAGAAAATCAATTAAATATAAAAATTAAAAGACTTAGAACAGATAGAGGAGATGAATATGAATCTTCTCAATTTAGAGAATTATGTGAAAAGAATGGAATAATTCACGAAACTACAGCTCCTTATACACCAGAACAAAATGGAATAGCAGAACGTAAGAACAGAACTCTAAAAGAAATGATGAATGCCATGTTAAATAGTTCAGGCTTACCCTCAAATATGTGGGGAGAAGCAATTCTGTCTGCTTGTTATATCCTAAACAGGATTCCATCTAAATCTTCTGAACAAACACCATATGAACTTTGGAAGAATCATATTCCTAGTTATAAATATATTAAAGTGTGGGGGTGTCTTGCTAAAGTAGGATTGCCTGAAACTAAGAAAAGAAAATTAGGTCCTAAAACGACCGATTGTGTATTTATAGGGTATGCACAAAATAGTGCGGCCTATAGGTTTCTAGTTTTAAAAACTAAGGATAATATTCTAGATCCCAATACAATTATAGAAGCTAGGGATGCAGAGTTCTTCGAGAACGTATTCCCTATGAAATCTAAATCTATAGGAATAGAAAAAGTTAATGAATCAGGTATTGCGTCTACTAGTAAAAATGCTTACGAGAAAGTAGCAGAAGAGATACAACCAAGAAAAAGTATTAGAGTTAGAAGAGAAACTAACCTAGGAGATGGTTTTTTCACATTCTTAGTAGAAGATGATCCTACAACTTATATAGAAGCTATTAACTCTCCAGATGCAACCTTTTGGAAGGAAGCAATAAATGATGAGTTAGAATCTATTATATCAAATAATACTTGGGAACTTGTAGACCTACCACCTGGTAACAAACCAATAGGCTGCAAATGGGTGTTTAGAAAGAAACTAAAACCAGATGGAACTATCGATAAGTTTAAGGCTAGGTTGGTAGCGAAAGGCTTTAAACAAAAGAAAGGAATAGATTATTTTGATACATATTCCCCTGTAACTAGGATTACAACTATTAGAGTCTTAATAGCGATAGCCTCCATATATAAACTAGTGGATATGTCTTCACTTTGGGTGGAGGAGCAGTCTCTTGGAAGTCCACCAAGCAGACATGTATTGCTCGGTCGACTATGGAATCCGAGTTTATTGCTTTAGAAAAGGCTGGATCAGAAGCTGAATGGCTTAGAAATCTCTTAGCTGATATACCATTGTGGCCAAAGCCTGTATCGGCCGTATCTATTCATTGTGACTGTCAAGCAGCTATAGCGAAAGCAAAAAGTAAAATATATAATGGAAAAAGCAAGCATATTAGACTCAGACACAACATAGTGAAACATATGTTACGTGATGGAGTCATATCTATTGACTTTGTGAGGTCAGAAAAGAATCTAGCAGATCCTCTGACTAAAGGACTATCTAAAAAGTTAGTCAATGATACATCGAAGGGAATGGGGCTGAGCCTAATATATGAGCTGCCAGTGTCGGTAACCCAACCTATACAAGTGGAGATCCCATGAGATAGGTTCAATGGGTAAACAACAAAACACGAGGTAGACGATTGCACTGAGTTATATGAGCCCCTTCTATGGTGTACAGTGCGAGCAGCAACGCAGAAGGATGAGTTTTTAGAACTCTTAATGGATCCATAGCCATATATTTGGTGGTGTATACAGTTGCTGCATACACTTGATGGAATTCACCTATATGGGTGTGGAGGTGGAGGCCGCTTCCTATGAGAATCTAGGCGAATTCTCTAGAGCACTCATGAAATCCAGGTAATGGTGTATGGCCGAAACGCACCGAACCACAGAATCACTTGCAGAGGAAGAGTTGTGTGAGTGGCATGTACTTGCGATCTACATTAAAAGGATTCAGGTTCAAGACTATGGTGTCACCTGCTTCCTGTAGACCTGTCTTGCTTACTCTAATGTCGGTTCAAGTCTATGGTGACACCGGCACCATTGCACAACTATTTCGCTTTAATCCGAAAGCATTTTATTTTAAAACATGTGGGGGATTGTTGTATTTGTTTTAAAATAATATTAAAAATTTAAATTTTTAAATTTCGGTGTTTTCCCTCCAAATTTGAATTTTGGTGTTTTTGAGGTGTTGGTTTTGTCCCACATCGGATTTGACAAGAGAAATTCTCTTGTTTATATGATAGACTTTTTGCCTAGGGCTTGAGCCCCTTTCAGGGGGCATGTGAATTTGGTCCTGTGGGGGGGGGCTATGCCAATAGCTCTAATCTATGCCATTAACCACACATGCGCGCGCGCGCTGAGCCGAGCCGTGCCGTGCCGAGCCGAGCCGAGCCGAGTCCGAGTCCGCGTCCGCGTGCGCGACGCGACGGGACGGGACGGGCTGGGCTGGGCGCGGGTGCGGGTGCGGTGTAAGTGTACTCGCGTGGGTGTGTGTGTATGGGTACTCGCAGGACTGTATGTGCGAGAGTGTACTCGCACTTGCGCCTTTTCGTTTTTAAACCAGAGAGATGCTTCCCTTCCGGTTGGTCGCCCCTGTTGGGTTTAAACCCAACGGACCTAACCTTTTGTAAAGGGTGCTTATGCATCATTTCGAAGTCTATATAAAGACTTCCGATTCCAGTTTCAACATACGAAAAATTTCCTGCCTTATAAAACTCTCTCTGATACGGTTTTGTTACTGAGTTCATTGCTGAGTCAACTCAGCACTTTTCGGATTAAACTGCAAGTGGTTCGAGCCCGTGTACAGTGAGTGCACCGCTGGGACCGGGTTATAGTCGTTGTATCCTGGAGGTCGATTGCTCTGGAAACCTGTTGCACTTGGGACGCTGTCCAAGGGGAGCAAATTCGATTTCAAGCCGAGTGACTCAGTCACTCCTCGACTCAATTCAATAAGTTTTTCTTTCTCTAAATTTATTTTCCTTTTTTGGTTCTCGATTTTTATAGTCTATTTAATTCAACATTTTCTCCAACAGGTCTCAATTCTTAAAATAAGCTCACAGAACAGATGGATGGTCAGGGTGTATTTCTCCCAAACATCACGGTGCACCCACCCGGGCTTTCGCAGGAAATCTGCGTCCAAGGGCAAGCCGGAAACGAGCGGGATTAGCTACTGACTGACACGGCGAGCGGCAAGACTTGCCACTAAAGTGACGTCACCAATTTATGTGGGATCCACCGTGATGTATGTTCTGTATTCACACTGTCCGTCTATTTTTAAAGATCATTTCAGTGCATGAGCTGAATAATAAGGCAAATCCAAAGCCATCAGATAAAACGGCGAGAAAAGTAACGCTGACCATTAAAACCTTTTTAAGGTCCACCGTGATGTTTATCTGAGATCCAACCTGTTCATAAGTTAACACGGGCATGAAAGAAGGGAAAATACAAATATCAGTTTGATCGATAACTCTTGTGGCCCTTAAAAGTTTTTAATGGTGGTGGGGTCTATTCGAGATTTGGATCTGACTCATTCTTCGGCTAATGCCCTAAAATTATCTTTCTAAATGGATGAACGGTGTGGATACAAAACATATATATTGGTGGGGCTTACAAAACTCGGGGACCTCACTTCAGTAGCTAGTACGTAATCCGCGTCCGCCGGAAACGTAAGAGCCGTGGGCCGTGGCCAACGCAAACGGATTGGCTACTCCCCCTGCCACCAGCCCGGTGGCTGATGGTCGGTGCGCTGTGGGCCCACCATGGTATATTTTTTCATCCATTCCGTTCATTCATTTTTACAGATAATGTTAGGCCGAGTAGAAAAAATGAGAGGAATATAAATCTCAGGTGGACCACACCACAGGAAAACAATAGTGATTGAATATCCACCGTTAAAATCCTCCTAAGGCCTTTATTTGACATCCAATATTTTGATTTGGTCATACATGCCCAGATGAAGGGAAAAAACAAATATCAGGTTGATTCAAAACTTTTATGTCCCCTAAAAGTTTTTAATCGCCGATGCTCATTCAACACTGTTTCCTGTAATGTGGTCCAATTGAGATTGGTATATTTCTCATTTTTGGTCTTATACCTTAAAGTGATCTGCAAAAATAGATGAACGGAATGGATGAAACACATACATCATGGTTCGGCCCACAGATCACCGACCATCAGCCATTGGCTGGTGGCAGGGGAGTAGCCAATCCGTTTCCGTGGCCAACGGCCAGTGTTCACATGTCAACGGTCAATAACTACACCGAAAGAAACTGACGACCACTCGTTTCTCTGTCTCCTCTATCGTCTCAAAAGAGGTTCTTCCTCTCCTTCTTCCTGTTTCCTTTGTCCATCTCTCCTGTGTTGTGACGGGCCGGCCAAGACCATCTTGGAGGCGGACGAGATGGACAATCCATCCGCCATCCTCGATGACGAACAAGGCCACCTTCGGTCTGCGGTGTGCCGGCCCATGGCTGTCTCCTGGATCGTCTCCCATGGAATATGGATAGGGCAGAATCCTTTGATGTGTGGGTTACCTCTCTTTTTAATTCAAATCTCTCTCATCTCCATAATCACGTGGGTTCTGTACTACCTTCTCAAACCCCTCAGACAGCCTAAGATCATCAGCAGTCTAATGGTAAGCTTTTAATCTTCATCTTCCTATTCCTCTTCTTACACCACCAATACAACCATTTAGATAGGCTAACATGATGATGTACATGTGGACAGGGGGGGATAATCCTAGGTCCATCAGTCCTTGGCCGCAACAAGCGTTTTACAGAAATGTTCTTCCCACGAGAAAGCCAAATGCTGGTGGAAACAGCTGGGATGTTAGGTGTAACGTTCTTCCTCTTTATAGTGGGAGTAAAGATGGACCCCTCCATCATTAAGAAATCAGGGAAGCAGTCAGTGTACCTAGCCATTTCAAATGTATTCTTCCCTGCAATTCTTCTGTCATTCTTCGTCTTAACCTTCAATGAATCTATCATCCCGGCCACCCTAACGATTAACCATGCCATGAAACTGTCCTTGATGTCGTCGATGACCATGTTCCCTGTCATTGCAATCACCCTCACTGAGTTTGGGATGCTCAACTCGAACATTGGCCACCTGCTCATGTCATCAGCGATGGTCGTAGAAATATTCAACGTCTCGTCTGTATTGGCCACCGTGGCAGTTAATGTAGCTGCAGAGAACCAGATGTACGCCATAGGGATGGTGTTGTCAATGATCGTTCTGATAGTCTCCATCATCTGCGTGTTCAGGCCCATATCATTGTGGATCATCAAACAGACCCCAGAGAATTACCCAGTGGCAAATGCCCATGTCTTCATCATTATCATCGGCGTCCTGGTCACCGCTTTAATCGGAGAGTTTATTGGGCAGCAAACATCCTTCGGGCCGTTCATCTTGGGCTTGGTCATACCAGTTGGACGTCCACTAGGATCGGCCATGGTAGAAAGGATTGAATCCGTGGTTTCGGATATACTAATGCCACTCTATTTCGTTTCGATGGGCTTGAAAATAAATGTGTCTGCTATACGTGATTGGAGGCTACTTGGGTTTATAGGGTGGATCACGATCATCAGTTGCCTAGCGAAGATTGCGGCACCGACCCTGTTGTCGACTTACATCAACATCCCCAAACAGGACGCTCTCGTGTTTGGCCTGTTCATGTGTTCCAAAGGCATCATGGAACTCATCGTTTTGAATATTTGGAGGAATGAGAAGGTACCACCTCATTTCCCTGTATACTCCTATTCTTACTAGGGATTTTTGCATATAACTCTTACTTGGGTTTTTTGCCCTTTTTTTTTTTCTCCATCCTGAAAAAACCTTTCAATTTTATATATTTTTAAAAATTAAAAAATCTTTAAGTTTTATCTAGCGTGTGAAAATTACACCCTTAAATTATTTTGTGTAACAGAAAAAACAACACCGTTAACTAACTTTCTGAGAATATTTAGCATTGTTACATAAATGGACAGCGGAAAGAGGCCAGGCTTTAGTGTCCTCAATTAGCAACAGCTATCACTTGTTGAGGGAAAGTGAGAGAGACTATTTCCCCACTACATTAAATCCTCCATTACAGATGACCATCACATAAATGGTTTTGGTCACCAAATTGTAGGTCTCACATGTAGCTGAAGTAGAACTGGGTCGAGTTTGTGTTGGGTTGGCGAGAAAGAAGGCAGCAATAAAGGGTGAGAGAGATCCTTTGGGTGAAACAAAATCCACTTCTTTAATGGGAGGAGTCTTTTGTCTGTAACCGTCCAAAAATGAAAGGATTTTGTTTACAAGTAGGGGAAACAGGGTATTTTTCTACCATAATACTAAAATGGGAGGGGAGCATGATCTGTATTCCAAGGTTTGGAAAACAAAATGTAAATCCACCATAGAAAAAAGTGGCATTTTGATTAGAGGAATTACGAATTCATTATGCACTTGTCCCATCGGGCCCATTTCATCTAATTTATCCAAACCATTGATTTGGTATTGATGCAACCCACTGTCAACAACGAGGACCTTAAGTATTATGGACCAAATACTTGAACATCCAACCGGTTGAGAATCATTGCCAAGTCATAATTTAATTAAGTTACCGTAAACAGGCCCACTCCAATAATGACGGACCTTATCTTAGACCACATGAAATGACCTATGAAGCTTAGAAACCCCTAAGAATATAGCCTAACTAAACCATGAAACACTAATGCCTGTGAAGCTTAGAAACCCCTAGGTATATAGCCTAACTAACCCACGAAACACCAAACCACAATAAAGCCCAATGGGCTGGACAAGGCTAGTGGGATCCTCATGCAATTTGGAGCACCAACACACACCTGGGGGAGCCTGCATCTCCCCCAAGCCACTCATCATGGACTATGGCCCACTATGAATTTACTATGAGTAGTGTTGGCCATTGGTCGGGCCTAATCCAACAAGCCCATATAATGAATAGGGCCTCCGGAGTCCCTTACAATCGGAACTGCAAAAAACTGCGAATAGGCGAAAGTCACATTGTTGCCCGAATCTTTGCAAATCTGGAAAAATATTAGGACCTCTCCCAAGATCTTCCTGGATGGTAATTTAGAAAAATCAGCATCTAGGCAACAATATGATTCCGCCCTCCGGTGAAATTTTCATTTCATCCTCCCAAATGGTGAAATTACCTATTTTACAACTTATCATAGTGCCAAGTGTTCTCCAACTATTCATATCATGCAATGTGACCATCTTTGCCTTCCAAATTATTAGAATTTACAAGAAAGCAAAGCTATCCTCTATAAATAGAGGCCCACCCCTCTCATTTCAAAGGAGAAAGAAATAAGCTAGAGAAAACTCTAAGAGCCTAAAAGATAGAGAGATACCTAGGGAAGAGAATACGAGCTCCTTGCCACATTTAAAGGCCATAACATCCAACCCATGTTAGTTGTCCATCTCAAACTATTTGTACATCCAACCCATCTTAGCCATCCATCTCAGCCCACACATGCATTCAAGGCTATCTCAACCATCCATGACAAGAGGAGTAGGGTCAAGATCTAAGATCTATGGTCATCTTCTCTAGGAGTGCCTTAGTTCTCATTTTCACCTCCCACATCTCTAATTACTTCCATCGTCCCTTTTTCTTTTCTATTCATACTTTCCATATTCATCCTCTTATCCCCCTCCTCATAGTGAGTGATCCTTGTTTGTATGCCCTGCAGCTTGCCAGTCTTTCTAGGTCCTAGTGTACTCAAAAACGAGTTTACTCGATTATATTTTTCTCTTTTCTTTAGTCATTAGCATACTGCATTTGTTTTATTTTACTAAGTAGTCATCAACTCCTTAAGTTCACCCAAGATCGAGACACTACGATCTCCCTAGCCAATAACTTAGGTGGAGGGGCAATGCATTTACTTATTAACATACACATGCATGCGTGTGTATACACACATTATTGCATCCCTCGTACAACGCATTTTGCATTTATGTTCTTCTTTATTGCTATCATCTCTTCCAAACATACCCTAAGTTGATACATTGTGATCTCCTTGGTAGTGGTTTGGGGGGAGTAATGATTCACCAGCCAGTTTCTGACCTTGTTGGTAATTAGATTAGTCCATTAATATAAGGCTTTTCCGAACCTCAAAAATCCTTAAAACCTTATGTCCGTTAAAGTAGAGATCATGTAGAGGCGCAGGTAGTTGAGGGTGCCTAAACCCATCCATCACCATCATTAAGGTCGTTGCTAAGAATCTCTAGCTCAGACATTATCCAAGAGTAATCTCTAATTGGGGAGTCTTTGATTTCCCAATCCAAGGCGATTCTACAGGTCCAACTAACCATAGATTCTAGGTCTTCTTCAGCTATTGGCAACTCTCAAGTCTTTTAAATGTAATATTTTGAATCTATATATGCCCTATCCATCTAAAACCAAGATCAAAACATGTAACACACATTTGAGCGCGCCCGTCCAAGCGTTCACAAACTGGAAACTATACTGGGGAAGTTTGTTTCCAGCTACTAGTTAAGTCCTCAACTTAAAACACATGATTTAGGGGGTTTTAGAAACTTTTGAGGTTCTGACTCCTTAACTTTCAATTTCGTGTCTTTCGATGTTTTTATTTTTTTTATTTTTTATTTTCACACACACACACCCCCACACACTCACGCGGTAGTGGGATTTCACCACCTATGGATGCTTGAACCCTTGTATATATTATTTTTTTTATACATATTTTCCTCTTGTAAACTAGGAGCATGGGCACCACTTGCATTTGAATATCATGAGAACAGACATCGTGTAGGTTGTCCCATTTTCGAACTTGTAGGGAGCACCTCTCTAGGGTCTCTGTTGAGAAGGCCTTCCAAAAAGTCCACCCTAGCAGTACCAAAGATCGGTCCATTTAGATCGAGAGGTGTATCGATTTAGTAACCTTAAGAAGTTGCGAACCCATAGATGCATCTATCACTGGCACACTCCCAGTAGTTAAAAAAAATATTAAAAATCATAAAAAGAAAGAAAAGAGTGACAACTTGCATTGTAGGAGCAGGATTAACACACCTCCATCATAATGCCTAGAAGTAGTCCGCGCACCCATTGCTCCCAAAGGATTTTAACCATGGCATCTCGCACCCCGATCCGAACTTGATCTCAAACCATTGTGGAAGCTCAGAAAGGGGTGCCAAATGACCTTCTATCTCTTGAGAATTATAAAATGCATGGTTATTAAGGCAATGGTGGAGGATAATGCAATAGCTAATCAACCCCTATCCCCCAATAGTTCCTAGATGCGGTATAAGATCTTCAGACAGGGGATGTCGACCCTTAACAAAAATGTCCCGACTTCAATGCCCAACCCATTTCTTCCCCAATTTTTAAATCATAATTCATTTCTAAATATTTAGTGAACTCTCAACAATGAGAGCAACACCCATTTGAATTTGTGGTTTTACTACTACAAAAGAAGCTTGAAGATATATCTAATGTCCTAGAAGGGGGTGAATATGACTTTTTAAATTTTATTTAAACAATTAACATGCACTTACTTCTAGATATGCAACTAAAGAAATATAAGTGAGAAGAAATGCATAAACATAGTCTATTTAGTGAAACACATCATCAATACATTTTGTCAAACATATTTACTGCAGAAAATAAACAGAGTATCTTGTTCAGCCAAACATAACAAATAAAGATTTAGATCATTAACCACAATGCACACGATGTATAATGCTTTGGCTACATGCTTGCACTACTCTTGACTAACCCACTCTCTCCTAGAGTGTGTTAGATTTCGCTATTCATATGGTTTTAAATAAGGTTCACCATAAACCTTTAAGACCTACATAAGGTCTACCTTTTCCACTCGTCGATGGCTTACACAAGATCTTATTAAGTCTTACACAAGAACTTAAGAAGTCCTATACAAGGACAACAAAAACATACTCTCTCATTGGAGGCCTACATAAGGACTTGTCGATTTTAGACAGACTTTGAAACTCAAACCTACACAAGGAATGGTTTCCAAACACAATGGACTCTCAATACTTACCTAAAATTTGATGAGCCCCATTAAGCACTTGATGAAGATCTTCTTAAATGATGAAGGATCTTCAACTCTCTTCTACCGCAATTGTATGATGATGTTCCATTGAAGATGCTGAGGTTATTGGGTCAAGGGTTTGGTGAATCCTGACTAGGTATTGATGGGTATTTAAGAACTAGTTAAGGAGCCCCATGACTGAGCATTCTATGCCAACTAGCATACAGATTTGCCAATGAATGTAGTTGTTAGAACATCAATGAATGCTAGAGTTCATTGTTCAATCCAAGCTTTAAATGTTTTAATGATTGCCTTTAAGACAAAGATTTAAAGATGAACTCCATGAGGAAAGAAAACTCAAGAAGATGGGTAATAATTATAGGTATTCACTCTCACGAAGCTCTCTCTATTACTCACCAAATTTCTAAGAATCTCTTTTATTGAATATATAGAAAAGATTTGCAACAGTAAAAAAACATGGGATGCATATCAATCCGTGTATGGAACCATAATCTCTGTTGATAGTTTTGCACTCGGAGGATCAGAAAATGACAGTGAATTCTCGGCAAAAATCTATCAAGTTTGATGTCATCGAAGGGTGTTCGATGTCATCAAAGTGTCCCTTCAATATCATCGAACAACCTTCAATGGCATCGATAAATTCAACATATATTTCAAAATGTTGTTAGACAGTTTCTGCATTTCTAATTATGTCATTGAGTGACTTTCGATGTCATCAAAGAGGTCCTTCGATGCCATTGAAGGCTTACTTGATGCCATCGTAAAAATTTATAATTTTAACTTTGAGGTTGTTGGACAATTTAGGGTCTAAGTTCGATTTTATCGAGCTTACCTTCGATGTCATTGAATGTTGTTTCGATGCCATCACAAAAATTCAGAATTAAGTTGATTTCATGATGGACTATTTGAGCACTTTCTCAATATCATCGAAGATATGTTCAATGTCATTAAAGTAGCTTCGATGCCATTGTAAAAATTTAGATTTTAAGTTGATTTCTTGCTAGACAATTTGTGCTCTAAGCTCGATCTCATGTAGCTATCTTTGATGTCATCGAAGGTAATTCGATTGCACTTTGATGCCATCGAAGATGTCTATTTTTTGAGATAATTCTTTTACTCAGACATCAACCCACTTAACTTTCTAGAACACTTAAAAATATATTTTCCTAATAGTATTAGCTAGGTATAGGGCTTTATTTGGTGGTTTTTGATATAGGGTTTGATGAAGTCTTGAAATTTTCTTATCTTGTCTTGAATCTGATGCCTTCAACCCTTAAGTCTTCAATCTTGGTTCTTCTTTGGGGCTCACTTGACTCTAAGACTCACAATTCACGCTAATTGATAAACTAGGATACTTACACCATTCAATTCAACATCTCATAATCTAGGATCTGTATTAAGCAAACACTTCTCCTAACAGGAGACAACATCAAGTACAGGCAAATGCCCTGGGCTGGGAATAGTTTCAACTACCAACCTACTCTCTAGTGAGTGAGATTCAGGTATGGGAATATCCCATGAATAGGGTCCAATTCCAATCAAATCCTACTCAACCTCACTCAAATCTAGTTCAATTCTAGTCAAATCCTACTTTACGTTAGTCAAATCTACTTCAATTCCAGTCAAATGTTACTTAGCTTAAGTAAAATCTAGTTTGAGTTTAGTCAAATCTTGCCCCTAAAAGGAGTCCAACACAATTTGTCTCAATATTCCCTTACCAACAGGATTCATTTCTATAAAATTTTCTAGTACCCCTAATGAGAGCAACAATGAAATCCATCATCCCCTTAACAGAAACCATAAGAGCTTTTAATGAGGTTAACCATTATGAAGAGGAAGCAATCTAAGTGTCATAAGTAGCAAAACCCCTCTAACCCAAGCAACTTTGAGAACAAATTTATGAGCACTTTATGTCATGGAGGCTAAAATTCAAAGGCAACAATGTGTGGATCTAAAATTCATAATGTTTGGGGGGACCTTTATCCCTTTTTAGACACAACTACCTCAAAACTTTGAACTACCTAAATTTTAGATGTATGATGGTATTGGATGTCCCATATCACATCTTAAAGAAATTTGTGGCAAGCTTGATGATGTGGGTGGGGAATGATGGAGCAATAATATGCCTATTTTAAAAGTCCCTTAAAGGTGACATATTTAAATTTGTTTTGGTGGAATAAATAGGTAAAAAAATTCGTCAGATGACAATCAACAATGATACCTTTGCCTCCTCGTAACCATAATAGTATAGACAAGTAGGTAAAACCTTTAAGATATTCACGGTTGTCCCCAAAAGTAGGTAAGATAAACTAGAGGCAATTCCCTAACTGTAGTAAACAACAAGCCTTTAGGGCTCTCTAGAGAACGTGTAGTCATCGTATGTCCATAACAGATAGAAAGTTGTCGGCATTTCATAAGACACTGTTGGTGATCCCCCAACCATAACAAATAGTGAGCCTATAAGGCTCCCAAGCAAACTATCAGTGATTCCCCAGTTGCAGCAAACAACAGGCCTCCAGGGCTCCTCAATAAACTAATTGTGATAGTATGACCACAACAAGCAGCAAGCCATTAGGGCTTCCTAAGACACTAGTTACAATCCCCCAATCATAGCAGAGAGAGAGAGAGAGACAGAGAGAGAGAGAGAGAGAAAGAGAGAGAGAGAGAGCAAGGGATGTAGTGACAGCCATCTCATGATTGCAAGAGATGGGGAGTAAAGCTAATTCCTGGAAAACTAGAAGACCATTTCTGTGACATAGTAGACAATGCACAAAGTACAACCGTGACAACCTATCAACCCCTTAGGCCACAAAAGGTGCATCTTTGCTAACTTCTACATGGCATGCATGTGTACCTATTCGACATCCATACAACATTAAATGTCGGCACAAAATGAGAGGCATTAAAAGCATTTATCAGTAAAAGGGAATTCAAGAGCATGAAATGTTAATGGATGAACATGTGTATACAACATAGTTAAAATCCCGAGATCAAAGAGAAAAAATGGGAGAAAATATATGTGCTGACCACCTAAAAGAAGAATAAAGGAAAGTTTCTGGTATCATCTTCGTAAACCCTGGAAGAATAAATACAAATCCTAAAAAAAAATGGAGAAGAAAGTAAAAAATTGTAGTGGGCTATGAATAGCCATCGTCATCTTCATTGTCCTCCTCTTCATATTCTTGTCCTTCATCTTCATCATCTTTCTCTCCTCAGGTTGCCTTCAATCTCAACAACTAGCTCTTCGACCCCCATTCTTACTCCCACTACCCATTATCTATTTCCACGATGATAAAATTTAGGAAGGTTTCGATCCACTCCGTATCCTCAATACTACACCTAGTAGTTTAGGACACAAAACACTAAGAAAATTCTTCAAATTCCCTACAAGGCCATTGTATGTTCTCCCAGAGTCATCTTATTCCAGTTTCCTAGAGGCTGGGTGGAGGAAACATATGTCATGTCCTTGATTTGTCGGCAAAGCCTTTCCTTAAGGTACTACTCTTTCACCTAGGGAGACTCAAGGAGCAAACAATATTAGGAAAGTTAAACAGCATGAGTAGCCTTCTAGGTGGAACAAGGAGGTTCACGACTATATAGTGAGTGACAAAATTGCCCGAATTAATTCAGAATGAATGAATAAAAGCCATGGATAAGCAAAGAAGAAATATGCAGTGCAGTAACTCACATTCTCAACAAGAATATTGTCTAGTTATATTCACTACGCATCCTTAGGTTAGAAGAAGGGGTAGTTCTAGTTGCTCTACCTCCACATTTATAGCATAAGAAAGGTGCCTATTTGGTCCCTCAGTGAGGATGCTCATTAGGAAAAATAGATAAAGGAGGCGGCGCTAGAAGAAAGAAGCCCATATATGGAAAGCCTTCAGATAATATTGAACTTTGGATCTAAGGTCTATTCATACTTGGGAACAGATGCAAAACGCTTTTATATAAAACTTTCTCTTCCAACATAGAAGTCATTTTTGAATAAATTGGCTTATATCCATCAAAAGGAAGACGAATCAGTCGAAACATTCATTAGTCGATGGAAAGACTTGTGAGCATCATTCCCATATCTTTCAAGAGAATTAGAACATGTTAAGTTATGTTTAGGAGGTATAAGACTATAACTGGAATGCAACTTGATTGGTGCAGATATGTAGATCTTTCGTAATCTTACTATAAAGGCTCATGCTCTTGAAAATATGGTCGAAAAAGTATTTACTTTTTTACATAAAGTCATTATACCGGAGTTTTCATGAAACATTGGCCAATGTTGCTAGCAAATAAGAATAGAAAAGAGATTATTAGGATAATGAAAGATATAGTGATGAAGAAGATAAAAATATTCATGTGATTATGATGACATATAAAAGGTCTAGACAGTATAAATACCATATGATGTATGCATTCGCGAGGAAAAGCATATTTTCTATGATGAATCAATTATTGGCTACGAAGAGTATCGAATTAGCTCGACTAAAACACCTCAGAGAAATTGAAAAAATGAGAGGAAACGATTATTGTTATTATCACCGTACATTTTGATATTACATGAAAAGTTGTAACATCCTTAGGAAAAAACTACAAAATATGATCAATAAGGGGAGAAATTGTGATGGAAGAACATGATAAAAATGAAATAATAACAAGCCTAAAGCATTGACAATCTTTTGAAAAAGGGAACAAGTTTCTAAAGTTGGTACGGTTCATCATTCTTATGCACAGAAAGAAAAGCAGAATGGCTATATAATAACATAATATGACAAGTAATCTTGATACAAAGTAATCTTTAGTCATATATCTTCTTGAGTCTCCATTCCTTAATGAAGCATAGATAAATAATAATTAGTAAATATAAGAGTCAAAGAAAGACACAATTTCTAAAAAAAATCTGTTCATATACTTTTTAAGTAGTAGGACGAAATTCTCAATCCACATAATCTTAAAGAAGGTAATTGTTAATTTTCATAGATGAAAATTATCGATACTAATTTTTGCAAGTAAACAATGGAGCTAGAATCATTATTAATATTGAATTATTATAAATCGATGCTCAGGCTCAGGATTAATATTGCGATTAGATTACTGTTGTGGCCGTCAAAAGTGTCTTCAAAACTATATATTTTGAAAAGGCTCGACTATCTATGAGCCTTGACCAGTTATCCACAAAGATTTATTAAGTAACAATTATATCCAGATTATCACCAATTATCAAGCTTATAATGCTAACCAAGACACACACACACACACACACACACACACACACACATATTCTTCAAGAAATGACATATACCGTAACCTATTGAAGGTCACTTATGAGACCAGGGCCAAGTTCAATCTTAAAGGGGATAATCAATATATTATCGCTAAAGATTATATCAATAGGACTTATCGGGTCATAAATCAGAATGAATTGGGTATCGAAATACCTGCAGATATTCATTTTATCAAAAAAATTTATAACTCTCAAAAGGTAAAGGAGTTTTGATTGTGAATATTCTCAGAGAAAAATCTCACTCAATAAAAAACGGAGCAGAACAGTTAACGGTTATACAATAATCGTAATAAGTATACTATCGTTTGAAGCCCTATTAAGTTGCAAGCACATATGCTATTTTCAGCAAACAACAATTATAAAGAAATAAATATATAAGCATAATCCTTATGGGACATAAAATTGGTAATAAGACGATAGTTACCTTATATCATTCTTATAATAGAATATTATATCAATCAACTGGAAGAATCATTATTACAAATCGCCTAAGAATTATCGCCTTATATATATTACAAAGCATTGCCGATTATCGAGATATTATTGGTTATCACCAATTATCACTAATTATGAAATATCATTATAAAGCATCGACGATCATCGTCTATTACGAAATATTATTACAGATCATTACTGATATTTCCACTATTACCGTCAATCTGATATTAGACTCGACAAAAAAATATATTATCAGTGAGCTATTATTATCATTGAGCATTTCTAAATGGATATTATTGCTTATTATCAACATATTGATATTATAGTCATGTTAATGATATTTATCGACTATCGATCATCGCTGATTACACCGAATTGATAATTCTATCAATATATCATTTACAGCAATGGAGAGCATCCATGAGGCCAATCGGGTATAAGCCCTATATTATATATAAAAAAATGACGATATATCATTTACGACAACTGTAACGCCCCGGATATCGGCACCTGAATACATAGACTCTGATCCCGAGTTTCTACGTCTTAACCAAATGAATATACACATGTGTCCTAATTCATATTCAAATTTATTTCACACATAAATAATAAAATTAGCGCAATTTAAATTAGTGAATCCAAAACGAGGTAGAGATAACAATAGTCAATAAATATAGGGCTAAGAGAAAAAATATAATCCTAATAGTAGTGATTGCCCAAAATGAGAGTTATACAAGACACAATATATATACTCAAGATTATTAAAGTGTAAAGCTTCCAATTTATGTCCAATTCTCCAAAATATAATGGCATTGGCACAACCCAATATAAGTCAACCTGTCTGAGGTCTCACTAGTGTTCACAACCCCAAGTGCAAGGTCGCGATGTAGTAATAACTCGTGAGAACGAGGTTAAATTTTCAGGTACTAAACTTATACGTATTCTGAAAAGAACTAGAACTAGAACTAGAAAAAAGTTTTAAATCTAAATATATAATAAAAGAGAGTAATTGTGAAGGATTTATCAAATATCATAAGTGAACTAAAGCGCCAGGAGCTCTCTTACTTGATTCAAGTACCGCAATTGAAATTGGAGTCCTATCTTATCCAATTGGAAGATGTAATAATTAAGATCAAATTTGAACTTTTCTTAACATAATTCTTAATGGAGGAGAATTATCATAATTGGAAGGGATTCCATCGCCGAACCATGCCCATGGGACGATTGCCAACAACAGAAATTACCAATCCCACAATCTTAAAATCAGGACAAGAAGATACTCAATGCTATTACAGATCTATTGTAATTTGAGTCACAATAAACCATTAAAAACTTAAAGTATTCCTTGAATATAAAATTAAAATCAAAGAAAGTTCAACATAAACATGAATCAAAGTAAGAGAAACATCTCATCACGTTACAAGCTTCACCTTTTAACCATAGCTAAAAGGTTTAGCCAACCATAGACATGATTGGACCAAAGTCTCTTAAGAAAAACATGAAAACAACTAAGGAATATGAAGAAAAACTCTTGGCGACGACTCTCCACCTATTTTCTCCATTCCTTAAACCCTCAAAGATACCTAAGAACATCTTATGGAGTCCTATTTATAATTGTGGAACTCTAACTTTCGTACCTAGTTGGAAAACTCTAGAAACCACCTCAAATTTACACAGTTTTCAAAAATAGACTTCACAATACACAATTTCACAGAATGACCCAGAGTTTCAGAATATGCTTCTTCAGGACAATTTTAAGAATATTTTTATTTTCAGGACAATTTCAGAATTCTCTTTCTTCACTTTAAATATTTGATTCACTCCATTCTTCACTTAGTTTTCTTAGATCTTTAGCATGTGAATTCTTCAATCTTGACCTCCTAAGATTTATCCCTTGCCTTGGAGATTCCTAAGCATCAAATCCATACTTTTAGTACCCTTTTCAATTTAAGCTTTTAAATTCACCTTGTAACACAAACATGAGTAAAATAAAACATTAAGCATTATCATGTTCATAAAACCAAGATATAAAGGGGGGATAATATGTAATATTTGACCCTCAATACAATTTTCAACTATCATTTTACTAGTCCCGAGCAAAGTACGTGTGAAATAAATCTCAATGCTTAATGTTCAAAACCTCTTTAGGAAAATAATTTTTTATATACTTAAGTATGAATGGGTAGAATTAAGATACTAAAATTGAGGTTTTGAAAACTTAGAGTCGAACCACATAAGCATCCAATTAAGTAAATTCTTTTTCCATTAAATTAAGTATAATTTGCATATCAACTTTTTCAATATACTCTGTGAAAATCAACTTACTTCCTATACGAATACTATTAGTTCATCATGTTAGCCATATTCATCACTTTAAGATCAGTTTGAAACTCAAGTACTAATTCCGAACTTATTCCATTTTTCCTTTCTTTTTTTGGTCTTTGATTTTATATTGATGGTCAATTTTTTATTCATTCTTTTTATTTTTACATTATTTTTCATATTTTTTATTATTTTTTATTCTTTTTCATGACCTCTTTGTCGATCTCCTATTTTTTTAGCTGGTTCTTTTTTTTAAGGTGGATAAAATTCTCCAGAATCGATTCTCATTATCTATTAATGATTCACAAACTAACAATCAGAACTTCCAGCATGTCTTACAGAAGATAAATTAAATGTGTCTTGTGATTTATATTAACATGATATTCAAATTATCTCTTAATCAATTGAGCGCAAGAACTTAGGTGATAGATTACTTAATTGATCAAACTCCAACAATTCAAAATTCAATCTCTATTTTTATCATACTCAACACATTCTTAAGTACACAATTCATTGCTTCCCAAACAGATTTCAACTTCAAAACATTGAAAATTTTTAAAATTTTTGCTCAAAACTGAGAAAACACTGATTAGTTCACCTGATCCCCCATCCCCAACTGAAAAACCTACATTTTTTTCAATGTGAAAGAAATAAGCATGTAATACAAAAGAGGTAATGAAAAGAGAAGGGAAGTGATGAAAAAAAATAAGCAAATACATTGTCCTCAATATAAAAGAAATAAGCATGTAATGTAAAAGAGGTAATGAAAAGAGAAGGGAAATGATGGAAAGGTAATACCTCAAGAAGGAATTTTGAGGCTTTTCGAATGGTCTCAATGTGAATATGGGTTAACATAAGAATTAAACCAGCAGAAAGAAAATTATCCTAAAAAGTGAAAAGCAAACTATCTTAAATAGCGGAAAGCAAACTATTCTAATCTTAAATCATATGAAGAAAATAAATCTACTTATACCTCCGTCAGACTAGGAGGTCAATCATGTTTAATAGGGTTAATCAAAGGTATTGACATGTCCTCTAAATCAAAATTTTTAACCAATGGCTTTAAATAATGTCCATTTAGTTTGAATTCGTTACCATTATTTGGATTTCAATTCTCGATAGCCCCATAAGGATAAACATTAGTAACAGTGAAAGGGTGGTTTAACGAGATCAGAGTTTATCCGGAAAGAGATGTAATTGAGAATTTTACAAAAGGACTTTCTGACTTGATGTGAATGATTTTCGAAGAATGTGTTGGTCATGAAACACTTTCATTCTATCATAGGTGTTTCATCAATGAGATACCCACATCAATGATATGCCTAGTTAGTGTTTCAAAACACCATCCCTGGTGGGAAGGAATAGCTAACTCAGTGGTTTCATTAGTTTTAAGTTACACATGTTATCAACCCAATCAGCGCAGGTAATGATAAAATAAGAAATTAAACATTTCATAAATACTCTTGTTAAATGCACATATAAAGATATGACATGATGCATGCTCTCACCATTCGACACTCCCTCAACACGTGGCTCCGATCACCTAGTTCGCAAATGACAACACTTCCTCAACATGTGATTTCAACGCCTGTTTCACTACGTTTTAAACTAATGTAATGCGATGAATGATCATGTTAGTTGAGTAATTATTAAGTTTAATTTATCCAATATATTGGCGAAGTTAGGATATTGATGTTATATCACGAGTCCTTACCAGTGTTCCTTGATCCAAATTTAGGTGTCACTCGTTTATCTTACAAATCAACAATTCCTAAGGTACGGTATGATACTTAAATGTATAAGGATCAACCTAGTTTAGGTCATCACTCAAACCAAATATGATCACTCAATACCACTGACCAGCACGCTACCCTGACCGACTAGAGTGCTCTTTTCAAAGGGTGTCTGGATCAAATGGCTCACCCCAACCCATGCTTGGATTATATCTCAAATGAACAGTGGTTAGGGCGTTATAAAGGTATGAGATTATCAAATAAAACCAAATCACCACAAGGAAATGACTCATCACCCAATTTCATTCACACCCAAGTCATTTGAACAGCACTCTGACACGCAACCATCGACCTGAAAATTTGATAGGGGTCGTTCGAACAATGATTTATCATCTTCATCAGTACTCACTGGTCACTATGGGGAAGCTCGTCACCCCAGCATAGGCCGACAGCTTAAACACGGTGTCTCATATCACTATGTTCAGCTCATGAGTCTTAGTTGCTCACTGATCACTACGGGGAGGTTCATCACCCCACCGTAGGCTAACACTTCGGACATGGTGTCTCATACTATAATGCCCAGCTCATGAGTCTTAGTGGGATCATATCACACTAACAGTTATGAATGGACTCATCCATTGAGAATAGGGTATCCTAGATTCGATTTGGTCTTGTCATACGTTGTGAACATACATGATTAGTTACCTAGTGGACCAATTTGATTGACTTGGGAGAACCTTGGAGTAACCGGCATTGGGTGCAAGCATCCCGTGTAATCCAGCTAATGTCGGTTGTCCGTGTTCAACCCAGGTCAATCGAACAAGCATAGGGTGACCGCCTTAACTTGAGCCACTCCTTTATTCTGGAAGTTAGCCAACTGACCCAACATCATAGAAATCCTAAGTATCACTATGGACTAAACATTACATCACATAATTATAGCAAGATTTCTACTACACAACCACTCAAGAATTTCATCGAACATGTGAGCATCCACATGGTACTGTATCCACTAAAGCATTAAATCAAACATGTGAACATCGACAAAGCAACACATTCTACCACTTAGACATTTCATCAAACATGTGAGCATCCATATCCAGCCAATAGCCTATAATACAATCAAACATGAAATATGAACATACTATCTATTACAATCCATTCAGCACAAGACATCATTAAGTGAGACCCTCAAGGGTCGATAAATGGAAACCTAGGTATAATAGTCCGCACATTTACAATGATCCACCCGACTTAAATCACTCCTAGGATGAGGGTGTTAGGAAAAGATCATCGAAATGTCTAAATAAGCATACAAGCTTATGAGATTAGGGATAAATACCTATTTAAGACCTAAATTACAAGTGTGATTCAACATTAATCTCTAATCATTGCTGAGAGAGCTCTGACGATGGCTTTTGTTACGGCGAGGTGGCTAAAGAGGGGATGAAAGGGTGGAGGTATACCAACATTCACACCCCAAGATCTCTCTCTCTCTCTCTCTCTCTCTCTCTCTCTCTCTCTTCTCCTTTCTTCTCTTTCACTTCTTTCTCCATTTTTCTTCTTCTTCAAATTCGAATGGGAGGAGGGGGTGCCCAAATAAGGCCCTTATATATAATGTCAGAAGTAGTGTAAATGGCCCCAATGGCCTCATTATATTAATCATTAAGGGGGTTATTTTCCACTAATGGGACTCACAAGGAGGTGTAAGGGTCAATCTAAGCCATGTGATAAGTGTCTCAATAAGTGATCTATATTTGGACACAAATATATGATGATCAGGCGTATCGATCAACCGGGAAGGCCCTAACTTAAATCGACGGTCACTGATGATTAATCGGGGTCGTGGCTATACAGATATGTGTGCAGAAATATTTTTAGTCGGTACCCTGACTTTGGCCATGAATCGATGGTCTAAAAGCTATAACTTTATGAAAGAACAAAGTGGCTAGTTTCACTTAAGTTTCATATTCATCTAAGATATTATCACAACTCAAGCACTCACCTTGTGAGTCCAAGTTGAGCGATTTGATATGCGACCTTGGCTCGATGTCTCGTGATGGACATCAAGCCCATTAAGAAGAACGTTTTTGTATAGTCTTAGATTTTGTGGCTCACTAACGAGCGGTCTAGATCTTGTTTGGATAATCATGGTATTTTTTGAATGAATTCGGTATCAAGATTTCTTGTGTATAATTATTAGGGTTTAGATTAACTACGTTCATAATGTGGCTTATTTATAATTTGTGAAAACGGTGATTCAATCTTAATAACCCTAAACTATTGGTTTTTTGGATAAAGGAGTAACTGGATTGATTTGGTTTGTTAATTAAGATCTGACCCCTACTTGTCTCAGCTTTATATAAATCTTTATTTAATTACGGTCGTCTCGATCAGTCATGATAGGTCAGTTAGATTTGGACCCTACATGAACAAATCTCGTGGCTAAGCTCGTTGTTTAAGTGATCGGGCGGATTCGTTAGCTTCCTATAGTTGATTGATCGAATTTTTGTATTTCTTTACTGATACTACTCATGTATAGGATTACTTCGAGCGTTAAGGGCCAATAAGAAACAACGTTGGCTAG